>ONZK01001564.1:9227-19484 GCA_900322385.1 Pharnaceum exiguum | reverse complement strand
CCCCCCCCCCCCCCCCCCCCTCCCCCCACACACACAAAAAAAAAACTCTCACAGGATAGCACTGCCAACCAATGAATCACTATCGCCACACCACCACTGTGGCACTTAATCTCCTTGCGCATCAGTCATCAAATCATTTATCATCTCTTTCTCCTCATTCCCAATACCCCCAACTGATAGTGAATTATTATTGTGGTGTTGACAAATGGCTTCTTCTACTCCCAGCAAAAGTGCTAGTGGTACTGCTAGGGTCGTACGGTCTCCCAACAATTGAAATATACAAAAATAGGAAACTGCTTTAAAACTATGTTACTAGAGGTTAGAGATTGGAAAAGCGGGTGGCAATAATAAATGGACCTGTTTTGTGTTTTTATCAAAAATAAAAGGAAAAGATAAGTAACCCATCCTCGAGTGGCCTGTCCTATGTTTCTACATTAACCGTATGAGCGGTCACTGTGTCCTCCTAGCGGGGACATAAGGCCACCTACAAGCTCGCCATCGCCATACGTAGAAGCCCACATTCCAGGGCCAAAAATTCAAGGGACTATACCACTATACTTCACGTCGACAAAAGCAGGTCCCGAGTGCGTAGCACCTCAGAGGTTTTAGCGGTTGTTAACTTCAGGGCCCATGGGATTAGTCAGGCAAAGCATAAGATATCCACGTTATCTTTAAAAAAACAAAGACCAAGTCATATAAAAGCTGAATGGATCAAAGAGACACCTTGTGAAAGAACTAATCTGGCTCATGTTACCTAGGTTCATCAGTTTTCCACCCGCGCCCTGAGGCACCCGGCACTCAGACATGGGTTTGGGTCCCAGACACTACTTTTAGACTAAAATGTCCTAAAAATGACCACATCGGTCAGGGTACATACCCTTATCAGATAATTATAGCCGATTTGGGGTAACTTAAATCAGTCAATGACTATGAAAAATGACGCCAAAGCCATAAATGTCCCAAGGTTCCAAACATGTAGGCCAACACAGAAGAATATGTTCTTCACAGATAAGTCCATATGTAGAATAACATTACCAAACAATATCCTTTCTAATCCATAGAACTTAGAACTTCGATTTCTCAACGAGTAATCACACCTTTTAGTTGTATTCAACCTTCCAGACCAAACCATTGACAAACCGAAATTTTCACATTTATTAAGTCCACCCTAGGAATAAACAGAGACCTAAACTCATAAATGTTGATAAATTCCAACTTGATAAATTCCAACTCTGTTTTTCAGAGTATGACACAATGTCATATAATGATAAAAATATGTCTAATCTAGATCCCTGAGGTGAGCACATGATAATTTAGTATGAAATCGCATCCAACAAAAGAAATAGCAAACTTTCTCACCCAGCAAAGAATTCAGAAGCTTTGCCAACTCCATTTGTGAATCCCAAACCAATTCCAAATGCCACTGCAGAGGATACCTAATAGAATAATTGAGTACATTGGTTCCAAACTTATAAGATAAAAGTGATAGGGCAAAAAGATTGAAAAAGATCTAAAAGATACCCACACATAAGGCAACCGTTTTAAAAGACGACTTGTAACTCCCTGGACCATCAGTTTCTTTCCCTGAGCTCCCACCATTACTAGGTAAATGTGACTTTGTAACTTCATTACTTCCATCAAACGACTGGGCATTACTTCCATTCTGTTCTGTAAAAAGTTTGTACAATAAACCCATTCAGAGGCATTACGATGATGGATACGCCATGATCACATCTTAAAGCTCTCATAAACTGCACATTTTCATTTCTTCGCTCCCTATTCAACTAAGGTTTCAAAAATTAATATATCCAGCCAAGTAGCAAATAAAACAAGATGATCAAAGTTCAAACTTCAAACCTATCATATGCATAACACCTATAACTTGATGAAAGTAGGCAATATTGTATGCTCTCTTCCACAATATGATTGAACCAAAATATCACAACAAAACAAAAATTCAAAAAAAAAAAGAAGCCTATCAAAGTCTCGTAGTTGAATAGGATGACTCCTTTTCCCCACTCTCCCTATCTCTCAAAAACCTCACCACCGGCAAAGCTAATGCAGCTTAGCATCAGCTTTTACTGATCAGTACATCATTAGATAATCTTCTTTAACCCCTTGCCAATTTCCATCTTCTAACTCTACCTTACAGAATATCAACCTTTTACCTCTTCCTATCTCTACTTCCCAAGTAATCTGCATACCGTTTCGCCCTTTATTCTGGATAATCCGAGTTCAAATGTCTAGACATGAATTAAATCAACAAGTCCACAACCGATTCGTTTCTTACTTCTTCTTACAATCCAACTACGGAGTACTATATAGGATTCCTACCTACCTCCCTATTTCATCACAGTAAAACATTATTTTCCACCTAAAATTACGCGCCCGTCAACTGTTCCATTACTTATAACAACAACAGAGAGCATAACATAAACTACATACGGCGATACAGCATAAGTTGCAGTACAATTAGTCAACAAAAGTCAAACGTAAAACTTGAAAAGGAGAATATTCATTCATTCATTCATTCACCTTCGGTGGTGGATATACTACTATCTTCCTCTTCTTGTACACTCTTGGCGCGAACAAGCCCAAACTTGGCAGTCCGGCGGGAATAATATCTAACTGCAAGTTTAAAATAAACATTAATTAATAAAGCTAAAAACCACAATGGTCATTTTTTGAAACTGAGAAGGATATGAGTAGAGGCTTGCCTGGGGAGAGGAGAGAGTAGGGAGTGCGTGAACGTGAGCAAGAGGGAGAGGGAGGTGAAATGCTGGTAGTGGTGAATTTAAGAGAGTGAGGTGTGTGGAGAAAGGAGGAGGTTGATGATGGTGCTGTAAGTGTAAGTGTTTGTGTTAGAGCCATTTTTGAAAGGAGGAGATAAATGACCGGTGGAGGTGCATCTGCTGGTGGGGGTATGGGTGGGTTTATTTATATGGTTGTGAGACTTGTGAGGGTGGTGGAAGACGAGGGACTGAGGGAGGGGATTGGTTTTCAAGTTTAGTGCCAGTGTGCCACTAATAAAGTTTGTGGATGGATCATGTGGTGTGGCCGTGTGGGATGTGCACCCAGCATCCCTCGTAATCGAATCTGGATGCTCTCCACTTGTTTTTGCTCCATTTGCCTTTTATTTTCTGATTTTCTCTTTAGTAATAGAATGTTTGGTTTTTGTTTTTTAAAAAGAGAAAATTGTATAGAACTAACCATTAAAATAGGTCATTTGTACCGAATTACTTTTTTAAAAAAATTTGTACTAAACTACCTTATAAACAAGTTTCCTTTGTACATAACTACTAAAACATATAATATACCCCTTAGAATGTCACGTAAGAGGCACATGATCTCTCTTTACACTCTCATCAACTCCATCACCTTCTGCGTAGGTCAGTAGGTAATTACATGTTATTAAATGCTTTATTATTTGTAATTAAAAAATTATTGTCCTCTCTCTCGTCTCCTTTTCCCTTACCATTTACCTTTCATTATAAACTCCAACTATGGCCTTTTGTCTGGCTCTATCACTCCTTAACCACCATGACTTGCCTCCCCCAAAAACTCATATAAACCCCCCTTCACCTAGTTCCCCAACCTTCATGATCTCGCACTAACCAGTCACCACCTTCCACCACCATCCCCATAACATATATAGTTACTCTCAATGTCACCATCATGGCTTCATCTTCTTAATCCAGAAAAGAAAAAAAAACTGAAGCATTAGTGTTGAAGCCGAAACCAGTCAAGGCTATATACAACGAAGACATGCTGGTGAACTTAATTTGCAATTTTTATGAAATGAATCATTATTTCACAGTAAATTTATTTTATGTTTAGATTCAAAAAGAAAAAACTATAAAGAATAACAAAATTTCAATGAGAACAAATTTTTTTATCTTTTTTATTTTTTCAATTATGATAATATGTGGTGAATTCAATTTATGTTTTACTTGATATGTATGTTGAAGGAGAGGATGATGACAATGACGGAAGTTGTGTTTGGGGTTGGTATGGAGAAGGCTATTCTTTGTAAAAATTCTAGCTAGAATTGTTTCATTATAAAGGAGGGAGAGTAAAGTTATGGAAGTATTTTTTTGGGTAAATGATTAGACTTATATTACCAAACTCAAACGTTAAGATATTACAAATCTTACATATCTATTCTATAACTAGACTAATAAACCAGGATTTCTCAACATTTGAAATCTTACAACTCATACTATTTAAAATTCTAATTCTAATGTTCGCTTGATTTCCTGACAAATTATCTTTGGACGCCTGCGCTTCTTCTCCCATACACATTCATTTCTGGCTCTCCAAATCCCATACACGAGCGCACTGAAAACTGCTAAATAGACTCTCTTCCAAAACCATGATCTGCTGCTTCTATCTATCCATCTCCAAAGAGAAGTTAGACTATATCTCCTGGTATTAATATGTAGCCATTGATACACCAAATCAACGCGCGCAGATGGTACTGAATTTGCATGATTAGCACATTCAATACCATCTTCACATATAGGACATTGATCATCAGCACATATCCCCCATTTGAGCATTTTGTCTTTTGTCTTCAGTTTGTTCAACATAGTCAGCCACAAAATAACTTGATGCCTTGGAATAGAGAAGTTGTTTCAAACAAATCTGAACCAGGCCGGACACTTTTTCATAGGATGCCTTGTATATCTGTTTTCCACTTCCCTCTTCAAAACCCTCTTTCAACTTGTCTTTCATTTTACATATCATTCTCCAAGGCCAACTCACTTGTTGTGCGCAGTTGTAGTCCAGCCATACATCATCTTTCAAGTATATATGGTGCACCCATCTAACCCATAACATGTCAGCTTTGTTGGCCACAAACCAAACATATTTACCCACTGCAGCTTGATTCCGGATTTCACAGTTCCTAATACCAAGCCCACCATTACTTCTAAGTCTACATACCAAGTCCCATGCAATTAATCGGAGGAACACTGTTGTACACAGCTTTGCCATCCCATAGGTAGTTCCTGCAGACTGCTGTGACTTTCTTTATGACTGTTTTTAACAGTAGGAAAATTGAGGCCCAATAGCTATGAAGAGAAATAAGCACAGTGTTAACAAGTTGGACTCTACCCGCGCATGAGATATGTTTTGAACCCCACAGTCTAATTTTGCAGATCATTCTCTCCACCAGACTTTCATATTCAGATATTCTAATTTTCCTCGTCGAGATTGGAACACCTAGATATCTAAATGGTAAAGATCCAATATTAAAACCAAAGGATTCAGACAAGTTCAAGACCACTTCACGATTCATGTCGCAACAATACATGGCAGATTTCATAGGATTTGCTTTCAACCCCGAAACTTCAGCAAAAGTAGCAAACCCACTTAACATTAACATGACTGAAGTGTAATCACCATTGGAGAACATTAACAAATCATCCGCAAAGTATAAATGAGTAAGCTTCAGGCCACCACATTTAGGATGAAATTTAAAATTCACATACTCACTCACATAGGAGAATAATCGAGAAAGATATTCCATACAAATCGCAAACAATAGAGGAGACAATGGATCCCCTTGCCTCAAGCCTTTTTTTCCCCGGGAAGAAGCCATTCAAACTTCCATTCACCACTATTGAGTAATATGGTGAAGACACACAAGTCATAATCCATTTTGTGAATTTACTAGAAAATTTCAAACCCAACATCATTTCTTCTAAAAAAGCCCACTCCACCGAGTCATAAGCTTTCCTAAGATCGACTTTTACTAAACATCTTGCAGAAGCACATTTTCTTGAATATAAGTTCACTAAGTATTGTCAAATCATGATATTTTGCACAATACTCCTACCTTTCACAAAAACTCCTTGACACTCATCAATGATATCATGCAACACTGACTTCAATCTTGTATACAATAGCTTTGAAATGCACTTATAAAGCACAGAACAACAAGCAATAGGACGATAGTCAGAAACAGATTGAGGGTGTTTACATTTTGGAATTAATGATATGGATGTTGTATTGATTTGCTTGAGAAGTTTTCCATTTTAAAAGAAATCCAAAATTGCATTTGTAACTTTAGAGCCCACAATCTCCCATGAGTCCTTAAAAAACTGTGAGCTAAAACCATCCAGACCATGGGCTTTATCTCCTGCTATTGAGAACATAGCATTTTTAATATCTGATGTTGTGAAAGGTCTACAAAGTCCCTCCTGCATATCAGTAGACAAGAGCTTTCCTCTTTCAACAATCATTTTCTTCATTGTAGTTCTGACACTAGAAGAAGTGCCTAAGAGATTAATGTAATAATTGACAAAAGCATCACTAGTCTCTTTTGAACTATTAACTTCCTTCCCAAACTCATCTTGAATAGAGTAAATACTATTCATTTGCCTTCTCCTTCTGATTGCAGAGTAAAAGAAAGCTGAGTTTGAATCACCTTCAGTCAACCAATCAATGCACTTTACTTCTCTGTTTCATAAAACTGAGCCTTACATTATGCACATTTATGGATAAACTGGCTGCTTGAATTTCATCATCAATGAGCTGCACATTAGTTGAATCAAGTTGCAACATTCTATATATATTCAACAAATGAATTTCAGCATCAATAACAGCTTTATCAATATCTCCCCATGCATCCATTTGTATTCAAATCTTTGAATACAACTTTTAGTCTTTTTAATTTCTCACAAATTCAGAACATAGGAACTTCCCTGCAGTCTTCTTTCCATCTATTTTTCACTATATCAAGAAAAGAAGGCCATTTGCTCCACATATTATGATATTTAAATGGCTTTTTTCCCAACATTTGCTGCATCATGATTTGAAAAATTGCAAGATTATGGTCAAAGAGACCTTCAGGGTGAAAATGAACTCTGGTTTCAGGAAAGTCATTGTACCATGTTGTATTTGCCATCACCCTATCTATCTTACTATAAACCCTCTTAGCCCCTTTCTGCTTATTATTCCAAGTAAAAAACGAGACAGAAGATTTCAAATCAGTTAGATCACAACTAGCAGTGCAGTCTTTAAATTTGGCTACTTCATTCATCCCCTACTCTACCAGTTCTCTCACAAGGAAATAAAACATTATTAAAATCTTACATACCAGCCAAGGAAGTGAATTTACAGCATCAATTTCACATAATGATTTCCGCAAAGGAATTCTATCAATATCTTCATTAAATCCATACACAAACGTGCAAGCAAACTGCATTTTGTACCCCAAATGCTCTACCTCACAGTGAATATGTTGTGCAGATGTACTAACAATATTCACTACAAACACCAATGGTTTCCACAGAACCCATATTCTACCATTATGATGACAATTATAATTTGTAACTATACTTCATTCAGTATTAAAATTATTCAAAACATTTTGTATATTACTAGTTTTAACTCTACTTTCATATAGGCCACTTAAACCCACCTTGTGTATATGCAAAATTTCTTTTTACAGCTTTTTGTTTATCAAGGTGGTTAAGCCCTCTAACATTCCAACTACAGATTTGATTCATTGGTAGGAGAGGTAATAGTACCCCCTTCCTCACCAGAATTTAAAACAACACCCGTACCTGTACTTTATCCTAGTTGAGCTGGCTCAGCTTGTATGATACCAGCAGGATTTTCAATCTTTTGAACTTCAGTTGTTTTCAGCTGTTGCTTCAAGTATCAAACGAATTCTCAGTGGTTACCACATTTCTGGTTAACATAGCTCTATACGTTCCACATCTCCCAATGATTCGTTGAAAACCATCTCTCTCTATTCTTCTTGATTGCACCAAAGGTCGAACAATGGGGTTAGTCTACTGTCTATGAACTGGCTCTGGTTGATTCTCTTGTTGTTGAGGTATAGTCTTCTTCCTACATGCAGCTTCATCATGTCCATAACCAAGACACACTTTACACAGGATAGGCTTCCATTCTGCAACTACTTTTTGAGTAATAACATTACCCAATTCATCTTTAAACTCCACAGTTTATGCAATTTCAGTATTCATTGGCACCTCAACCATGACTCTAGCATATTGCATCATGTCTCTGTTTGATGTAGCCCTATCAAATTTTAGAAGGTTTTCCAATCAAACTAGCTATCTTCATGAGTGATTTACCCCAGAATTTTGGATCCAAATTAGACAATTGTACCCAAGTTGGAATTCTATGAACCACATCAGCGCGTAAATCAATTCCAAGTGACCAAGGCTTCATGATTACCGGCTTTTTATCAAATGTTTGCCAGAGCTTTATCTCTTCCTTCAATGGCATGAAAATGAATCATATACACTCCTTTAGGTAAGACAGTCACCTTATCTATACCAAACTTGCCCCAAATGCGACGAAAATAACCCTCCATGACATGAATTGGTGAATAAGCTCCCAAAATACAAGCAACAATTGTAGTTTTCCAATACTCTATTTCATCACAAACATCTTCCTTCGACAACTTTAGCATACCCTTACAGCATCGTGCATTTCATTATTAGGGTTTACCTCATTCTCAACTCGATTAGTGAATAAAGATCTCCATGACTTCTTTCCAACATTTTCACCATTACTAGGCTCACCTTTCTCAACTTCATCAACCCACGAATCATGAGTTCTACCTACTGGATTATGGAGCACATCCTGAATCGCACTTACTGGAGAAAGCATAGTATCATTACAATTTGGGGTAATCGTAGCAACAGAACTACTAGCAAACGCTAACCCTCGAATACCTTACACTTCTGCAACAGATCTCACTTTTCTGGCATCATCAGTTTGAGGACGACGAATACTCGACACATTTTGATTTGTTTGTTGAGAGTTACTAATGTTATTCAGTCTATTACCACCTCTTCCTCGACCCCTCTCTCGTCTTGCCATAGCCCCAAACGATTAAATCGATTGGAAACGAAGGAGAAAACCTAAGAATGATTTTTCGCTCACTTTCTCTCTCTAGAACATATCTTGGGTGAAAATGTCAGGTCATTTAGTTATGGATAAGGTGAAGACGAAATAGTGCTTGTAGTTGTAGAGGGAGGGATAAGAGTGTTGTAGTGGTGGTGGCGCTGGCGGTGGAATTTGGGCGTTGATGGACTACGGTGGTGTCGTGTTGTGGTTTGAGTGGGTGCAAGGCCCTTGATGAGTTAACTGCAATGGAAATTTGAGTTGGGCCGACGACGACAATGGTGGTGTAACTTCGTTTTGGGTTTACTGGTTTAGATGGTGGCTTCCTGGGAACTTTTTTGTTTTGTTAACTTTATTTTGTTGTACTTTGTGTAAGTTAGGATGTTGCACAACAGGAAGAAAACATTAGGAATGGGAGATGGTAGGAAGTGGTGATTGGGAAGAACTGAATGCTTTTTTTTTTTTTTTTTGAGAACTGGGAAGAACTGAATGTTAATTGATGGAAAGAGTGATAACAATTGAGGTTTTTGTTATCTAAAAGATAATAGATAGAGATTTCTCTTAAGTGATTGTGCTCATGTGCACGGTTATATGGGGAGTGAAAATAGTAAGCATACCCTACAACTCACCGTCATAATCTCTCCCCTCATCGGCCCACACTTAGCAATTTCAAAGCACCAACCTTCAACTCCTGCCCCTCGCCGCCACATCGACCCTCTCCCATATCGAATCAGTTGGTTATGTTGGTCTTCCTCAATGGTGTCGGATCAAGTCTATCTTTATTCACTCATATCTCTATGAGTATTCCCGCTATTCCCCCTCCCCTTCAAGTGCTTTCGACGAGTTGGGTTCCGGTGGATCTGTCATATTCTGGTAGACGGTAAACTGAATCGATTGACAGTAAGAGCTCAATGCGCATCAACGGGAAGCATTCCCATACGAAAGATCCATTTTTATTATTTAATGTAGTGTGACTGATAATACTCTTAAAATCATATATTTTAGCCCTTATTATAAGTTTGTTAGTTGTTGGGTCAAATTAATATAAGCTAGTTATTATAAATTTAGTACTAGTTATATAAATAATAAAGTGTTTAATTTTACTTATTTTATTTTCATTACAGGTAAAATAAAGAGCGGGGCCTATGATATTGAAGTATTACCGAAGCTAAATTAGCTGGGCTGAAAACCCCTGGGGCTTTCTGAGTATGAAGCGTACAAAGTCCAGTCAAATTACTTGACTTTCCGAATCATAAGACATACAAATTAGAGAAAGGGAAGAAAAATAAGTGGATTTGGAGACCACTTGCCTTGGCTTGACGTGGGAAGGTACGAGGGTGGCCTACAAAAGGAAAATAAGGAAGATTCTTA
>ONZK01001561.1:20923-34566 GCA_900322385.1 Pharnaceum exiguum | reverse complement strand
ATAAGTTAGAGAGAGAGAGTAAGAGGGAATTGATAGACAAACACAAAAAGAGAGGAAAAGGTTATACTTGTCCCATTTTGTAAAAGTTTTAAAAGGGTTGTTGTATTTAGTAATTTGTGTTGTTGTATTTAGTAGCTCCCTTAGTGTTTTGTATAACTCCTAGTACAAAATGTTGTATTTACAGTTAGTCTATCATTAGTAAATTTGGGAGTATTTTTTGACTGATTGATATAAAATAATTTTCAGCTATGAATGGTGGGTAGGCCATGAATGATCTGCTAAAGGAAAGTGGAAAGACTTGTATATAAATTTATCAGCGAAAGTAGTGATGAAGCCCCTTAACTTATGTGCAATGTGCAATGAAGCGCCCTAGTTAGTATTTGTAGCAATTCAACCCCTTCTATTCTAATCTATTAGCTCATCTTATTCTTTAGAGACAAGATCAATGCCAATTGCTATTGTAAAAGTGATGCGCCATTGGCAATGCTATTAACTAAACATCGTAATCTTATGCCTTATGAACGGGACATGCACTCCATTTTTCATAGTTTTAAGCGTACATGTATATGAACCCAGCAATTAAGTCAACCGGGTAGGATTCCATTCGATTCGGGTTCAGGTTGGGTTGATAGTAACAACTTTGTATCCGGTTTTGGATCGGATCAGGTTGGAATTCACCACGGTCGGGCCAAATTGGGTTTTAACAAATCAGGTTGAGTCGGTTAACAGCCGGGTTTGGGTTGAAATTCGATTTAGGTCTGACCTGGTCAGATTAATCTGCGTTCGATTGTGTTCGGTTCGTCAACTTTTTTCGGATTCGGATATTAAATGGGTCTGCATCAAATTAGATTGGATTTGGTGGGGTTTTTCGCGCTCGGGTACCATTTGTAAAGTAGTGTTTTGGTTTTTTAGATTATATCTACTAGCTAGTAGTCATCAGTGAAGTGTTTTGGCGATGGTGTAGGTCTATTTAACGAACCACTTTTAATTACGCCGTAGTTTCTTTCATGTCTGTTTATTATGTAATGGATACTATGTAGCTTTCAATTGCTTAAACAAATGTCATTTTTTGATTGGCAAGGAGTTGTGTGTTGTTTTTAATGATAATATAAATAATTCAGGGGGAAAATACTGAAAAATGAATTAGATTTAATGCAATCGGATCATCGGGTTTGAGTTAATTTCAGTCGGGTTTTTTCGGGTTGGGTCATATACTTTCGGTTTGGTCACTAAATTGAGGTTAATTTCGTGTTTTCAGTTAATAATACTCTATTCAGGTTAAAATGGTTCCCTTTAAATCGTCTCAGTCAAAATCAAATATGGTCAAAATCGGGTCAATCATTATTGGGTCGTTTTAGTTTGGTTCGGGTCCATTCGGATTTCGGTTGAAATTTGGGTCTACAAAATATATCTAATTAGATTCAAGTTTGTTTTGAGTCGGGTTATCCATCATGTGCTAGATTTGACAGGTCCACAAATATAGCTTGATGTTTTGTGGTTGTAGAAAATATTATGAGTAAACACTTAGTATTTTTGTTCGCAACGAATAAAACATAGTGAAAATTATACTAAAGTATAATTATTTGTTCCACTTTTATACAAAAGTCCTAAACTTTTTTTTTAGCTGTACAAAGATATCAAAGTAAATATTTTTATTTGTAATATGACACTCTTGACCAAAATAAGCATTTTGGGACCGAAATGCCCTTACATGCAATACATGAGGGCTTGGTTCAATAGGGACTTTCAATCGTATTTCCTTATTTCCCTCCAAGGTTACATTTCCATTATTTTCTACTTGTCTGCCTATACAATTTACCTATTTCTCTTCTTCTTTTTATCTTTTCTATTGTCCACCTTCCCATTCCTCAAGTCTTTATTAGTATTGTTCTTCACTTACCTTCCCATTCTTGGTAGTGAAAAAATTTGGTAGCTGTCAGTACAACATTTTGTACTGGAGTAATACAAAAATACTAATGACGATTAAGCCACTTATTGACATTTATTTAATATTATTAGAGGTGACGACGAGTCTTGAAGACTTGAGAAAAAATGGACCACCAGCCCATTATCAACAACATATCACATCCCCATTAATTAGAATTAGTCCACCAGCCTAATTATTAATTAATTGATTCACAATAACTTTATTTTAACCCACAACACTAGCTTAATCCTTAAAACATGCCCGGTCCAAACAAAAAATCAGTTTTTCCTTCCCATTTAAAATAATAATTATTAATATTATTTGGGGAATAAACAACCTATCCTATGTTATATTTTCGGCGACCTTTTTTTTAGGATCCTTTCCGGATTTAATTTACCACGACCCAAATATAGAAAATAGGTAAAATTGTTGGAGCACCCCTTTTATATAGTCGACTTTGTATCAGCACCCCTTATATAATACTCTTTGTGATAACACCCCTAAAAACCTTAAAAAGTGTTGTTTAGACACCCCTAAATATGATTTTCGACCAAAAGGCCAAGGTAAACTTTCAATATTGCCCTTGCCTAAATACACGCGCATATGTTGTCTTCCCTCCTTCTTTTTCAATTACATTCTCATTTCCCTCGTTAGTTACGACTCCCATTGTTATCATTTTTCCTTTCATCTTTGATTATCCACTATCAGTATCATTCTCCCACACACTCACTCTTACTCCATCACTAGCTGTGTCATTGTAATTTTTTAAATTAGCTCGCACTAACATGAACTTGTATTGCCTCAACGAAACTAAAGTAGTTGGAGGCATATCGTAATGAACATTTTATTGTAAATTTGGTTCCTTTTATTTTTAATTTCAGTTAATGAATCTGATACATGAAATGATGATAATTATAGGTATTTTGATATACTGGGGAAACTTACTTGTCTTCCAAAGTTAGGTGTTTTGATGATCTGGTAAAAAAAAAAAGAATGAATTGGAGAGGAGAGATTGACAGAATAAAAATTGAAGGGAAATGGAAGAAAATGTGTTTGTGTTGGAGGGAATTCGTACAAGTGTGCTTGTATTTATGCTCACTCTCCAGTCTCATCGCGCGTATACTCAGACGAGGGTAATATTGGAAGTTACGGCCTCTTGCGGATAACCCATTCACATACCATTATTATGCCAAAATCCCTCGATACTACATAAAAAAACTCACAAAACTCTTATCACTCTTAGTCAAAACTTTAATCTTCTAAGCAAACACAACATCACAAACACATCAAAATCAACCTTCAACCATCATTCTACATCCCAAGTTGCAAATGAGTGAGAAGTCAAGACAAGGAGACATTTTCTCAAGTCCTCAAGTCAAGCCACGATCCTCTAATAGTCTTAAATAGACTCCAATATGGTAAAACAAATCTGAAGGCGTTTCACGAAAACTTCTAATCTTCTTCTCCTGTTTTCCTTTCAATAACGCATTGCCCATACCCATTTCTCTCCTAAATCTACTAATTTTTGTATTAATGTGAAAGGTACTTCATAATATTGCAAGGTAATCAACAATCATCAAGATGTGATCTCTAAAGGACAAACGGTTTATTCTTTGTATACTATATTCTTACCAATCACCATTCAATTATTTGTAACATGACCAATAATCAAAGTGAACCTTTAGACATCAAAACTGAATTGTTTGCCTAACGGGAATTGAACTTGTATGATAAAGACTTGGGTAATTCATTAACTCTCACATGTAACATCACTGACAATTAGATAAATTTACTAGGTTGTTAATTCTACACCTTGAATGGTTTTACGCATAAAAACGTTAATCATTTGACTAGTAGAGGTAAGACCCGACCCTTTAACACGAACAAGTCTTTGGTCATACGATCAAGTCACTAGCCTTTTCTAAAAACCGAAATCATTGCCATATCCCTACTGTTGTCCCTTCATATTGTCCCTTTCAGTAAAATACCATGATTAGTGATTTTTGTACTATACGTACCATGATAAAAGGTTTTCCATTTTTTTTTCCTATAAAAAAATAGTTGGTGGCAACACCAACGCATAGGGAAACGGGTTTATCAAAGATGGAACCGATTAGGAAATGGGGTGATTCCCTCCCATGTACCATTTTCGCATGTATATTTTCCATATATTCCTTTATTCTTCTTTAATTTCTCACCATTATCTAGTATAAATACTCCCTCCTTACACTCAATTTGGCACACTATTAAGGCCCTATTATTATAAATCATCTCTCATCTAACCTTACTTTTCTACTCAACACATAAACCATAAGCTCAAAAATATGAAATGTCAACAACTTCTAAGCATATAACTACCCTTCTTATCAAACATAATACACAAACATTACAAATTCATCCTCTACATCCACGATATTTGCTAAGGGATAAAGAAGTTGAAGACAAGGAGCTCCATTGTATCAAGTTTTCAAGTCAGTTCAAGTAATTATAAGAGTCTTAATAGACTTCATTCAAATAAGATAAAACAATTGGAGAGGCCCAAACTCTCTTTCTCTCTCCTCTATTCTTATCCTTTAATTTATGTCAATCAATTACAATTTTCAACTTGCAATCTACAAATAAGTGAGTGCATGTGTAGGTTGTTTGAATAAAATTGATAGAAAGCTAATAAGGTAAGTAGTGGGTCAGTCACCATTGTAACTATCACCCTCACTTTCTTTTTGTACATATATTGTCTAACCATCTTTTTGTCCTCAATTTTGTTTATTGTTATTGTATCATCTTATTAAAGCGAATGCATGTAGAGCGAATTGGCAAGAGCCAATTGAATTGAACTAAGTGATCATTAGACTAATAAATTGGCTATTACTTCGTAATAACGAAATTTGTCTTGCATGTGTCAACTTGGATAATGTAAAATAAGATTTTGCTCCCATAAAAAACAATATTTTGCCTACGAATAAACATCGCTTAAAAAGATAAATTTTCATTAGGTTGTTTAATCAACTTAATTGATTTCGGTTACTTATTAAACTTATGCTTGATGAAGTAGAGGCCTTATTTGGACGTGTCCATGTTGCATCAACGGTATATGAAAGCCGTATTCTCGCCCCTGAATCCAACATATATAAATCACTAATTTTTCTAAAACTCTTATCACTTATCTTCTTCCTTTGGTTTAATGCATAGAATTAGTAGAATTTAACAAAATGTTTCTTTTATTTATTATTTTCTATAAAAGGAATTATTGGACAACTCTATTTAGGATTCACATTCCAACATCTAAGTATAAAATATACCTAATTTTTTAATTTATTCATTTAGACTCTTTTATTTGATAGCTTAACTACTTACAAAGTTAATTGAAGTGAACTTAAATGAAATTAATAAAAATATAACTAACATTGTGAAATACTGAAATTATCTATAAAAAAATTTAACTTGAACTAAAACTTAACTTATATGAACTTAACATTATTAAACTATAGCATCTATATTAAACAAAACAAATCCTTTCAGAATTTATTTTTCCATCCATCAAAAGTATAATATGTCCAAAAGTTTCCAATTTGTTTTAGTCCTAAAATGATAATACAAAATTTGGTTTCTTTAATTAGGTATAACTCAAAAAAGTAATGACAACTTGATAAAAAGATATTACTCTCCCTTCTCCCTCTCCTCCAAAAAACCCTAGCCTTCACTAGGGGTTGCCATTAGTGCTCTACACACTAATGGTAAGCCCTCAAAAGTTCAAAGTCATAGTATTTTTTAGTCTAGTTTCAGTTTTAGTACTAATAAAACCAGTCTCTTCGATAGTAAGAGTAGTTTATTTAGTCATGAGAGTATCTGTTCTTATAGAGTTCATTGACCACATTGATTTATAAAGAGTTGTGTTCATCAAGATGGAAAGATAAATATCAGAATCAAACATTCTTCAATGCTATATAGGGCTCTTCCGCACAAAGACTGCTCAACTGAAGACAACGATGGAAAGGAAGTCGTTCAAGTAAAGAGGGATGCTACCAATTAGTTTTTGTTATCGAATGTATTATGCTCTATTGATTTCATATCTTGTTGATATCGATTTTGATTATAAATGCCGTATGACTATTATTTAATGAAAGCTCTATTTTCCTTTTAAAAAAAAAAACTCAAAAAAGTAATGAAAAAATAAACACAAAAATAATCCTGTTTTGAAATTTGAAAGTCAAACAAAAAAAACAACGACCAAGTCATTCACGAAGGTCACGTGAGAGTCAGCTCCTGGCACGCTTGCACGCTCACCCTTCCTCCTCATCAATCTGAGTCTAACACCCGTCCCACAAAGTCACTCACATTTCACAAAACCCAAAAAAACCCATCACACGTCTCCCGTTTTCCCTTTTTCCTTTTATTTTAAAAACAACATAATAACAATCCTCCCTTTTAAACCCAAAAACGTAAACACCAAGCTTCATATTCATAACCCCACAACCCCTTTGCCCTCATTTCAAACTTTCCATATTTCCCTTTCCTCCAAACATTCAACACAGGACAAGACAAGACAAGAGAATACGATGGCAGGAGGAGGGGCGGGGGCGTACAGAGCAGAAGACGACTACGACTACCTATTCAAAGTGGTGTTGATTGGGGACTCTGGGGTAGGCAAGTCAAACCTGCTATCACGGTTCACGAGGAATGAGTTCAGCCTAGAGTCCAAGTCTACTATCGGTGTTGAGTTCGCTACTCGTAGTATTCATGTTGATGATAAGATTGTTAAGGCTCAGATTTGGGACACTGCTGGCCAAGAACGGTAACCCCCCCTATTCTTATTTCTTCTGTTCTTTTTTTTTTCCTTTTTGTTTTGTTTGACTGAGTCAATGGTTGGTCAATGCTGGAAATGTTGTGTTTTCTGTTTATTGTCGATTTCTTTTGTTGGGGTTTGTGTAATGTGTGTATCGTTGGTGATTCTGAGATGATGATTTTTTATTTTGGTCATTTGATGGTTGTAGTTTTACCAGCTTTGAATTAGTCAAGGATTAGTCAAATGTTGAAAACCCATGTTTTCTTTTTCTTCCATTCTTTGCTGTTTTTTTTTTTTTTTAAGGTTTTGAATTTTTTTGGTGTGGTTGAAGTTTTGATGTGTTGGTGTAATGTGTTTATTTTTTGTGATGATGATTTTTATGAGGTTATGATGATTGGAACCGGAAATGATTAAGGACGGCCATAGTAAGAGGTTGGAAAAGATATTTGTTATATATAGGGCAGGGGAATGAGGATGTTTTTTACAGAGTTTTGAGATGACTAGCTGTACAAGGACATGGGTGGGGGGAATGAAGAGATGGTGTGTTTGGTGAATTTGTCTCTCTTGGAACGGAAATTTGCGTTGGTTGGTGGTGCCCGTGGCGGCTAGAAGTTGTTTTTTATAACCGGAGCGAATAGTGAGGATTGGTTGTTGAGGAAAATAGGCAGATGAATGAGGATATGTTTGAGAGTGTTGAGATATAAGGTGAACAATGGCTATAAGGTGTTTCTTTAAAGCCGGAGTGAACAATAAGTGGAAAACTGGAAATGCAATGGAAAACATATTTGATTGGTTACTCAGTGGTTTGCCACAATCTGTTGTGTCTTATTATTTCTTTTTTTTTTTGGGTGGTTAATTGAGGAAATTTGACATCCCTGATTGTGAGATACTTCTTTGGTCCGAATTAAATTTTCACCTTGACGTGTACTTGTGAGGTTTAGAATTCAAATTTGAGCAATATTCTTGATTGATAAACTTGTGCTACTAATTTAATGAATTTTATTTTCTGGATTTGTTATTCGTGATTCTGGAATCTTGATCATTTATTTTGAAGTTAATGAACTAGCTCGAGGATTGTGTATTTGACTTTGCAAGGTATAAATCCATTTTAAACATCAATTTTGACTTTGGTAAGGAAGTGATAACTTTATATGGACTAGAAATTAGAAAGGAAGATATTTATATTTGGACAGAGGGAGTTCTTTTATGGACATTCTTGGCTACTCTGCTCGATTAGGAGACTCTAACATTGTGATAATAATACACATATTGTTGGTATTTAAATCTTTTTTATGCAAGATCAGCGAATCCTGTGCAGATTTTCAGAGTTTGTAATCTGAATTTTATGCTTCATTGTTGTTAATGTTATTTATAGCAGATTTGTATGCTTTGTTGTATAGTAATATGGTTGTAGGGGAATGTCCATTGTCAAACAAACAATGACTCACTTTTGTCCTGTTTTCCTCTGTCGATTCCAGTTAACATTCTGCAAGTAGGATTACTGTGGCAGTGTTCGCATTAATATCTCTTTCTTAAACATGATAATTTTCTGGCGAGCTAGGCCTCTGTATTGTCCTCCTTGAAAGACTGTGGCCATGCACCAATGTAACAAGTAACAAATCATGCAGTTATTAAATGGGAATATAAATATATGTTGTACCAAGTATTGTTTTGTTTTTATGAGTTGAAACCTTTTCATACTGCATCCATTGTTCATTTATTTTAGTGTCTTGTTGATGATGAAACATCTCGCTTAGTATTTGGATTCTTCAAATTGATTTCTATCATGGTGAAAAGACTAATAAAATGATTCAGACTTTTCCAAATTTGATGTCTCTGTCAAGAAAGTCGGTAGATCATGCGCTGCTTTAAATGGTATAAGAATCTTATGTAAGCGCTGGTGGAGCATGTCTCATCTTTGCTACTGTTGGCTGATTTGCAGTGTTGTATTAATGCAAACATGAAGTTCAATCATTCTTGTGTTTTGAGTTAGGAATCTTCTAGTTTTTCACAATTTTAAAACAGTGAAGAGAATCTGTCGCATTAACCAGAAATGTTCTAGTAGTTCAGATTTAAAATATTGATTAACATGTCTATATTTGTGTAGTGGTGGGTTTAAAATCTACCATCCGGAATTCAGGAAGCTGTTGCTGTTGTTGCTATTGTACTGGCTTTCATTCTGTGTAATTTGCTAATTGTTGTGTGCTGCGCTGCTGCTTGATCCTATTATATGGTTTATGCTATTTGATGCATTATGCTTCGTAATTTTACTTCCAAAAATGAACTTTTATTTTCCATTTATTTTTTTTCTTAGTTTCTTAATTAAAAAAGGTGACTGTTATAGTACTGGTATTGGGGTCACTTTTCTCAGTCTCAGACTAATTGCCAACATAATCCTATACCCTCCAAAGTGTCCCTCAATTATCTGGAACTGACTTTAAAGACCCATAAGTGACCTTTCACATTGCATCTTATGAACTCGTTTCATGTAATAGTATTGCATTTTGGCATTGTCTCTTTGATAATCTATTGTCAGAGGCTGCATTTTCAAGTATGTGTCGGGAAGTGCATGGTAGAGGTTGATTCCTCGCCATTCTAGATTCTCATTTTGCTTCATTGTCTTTGTTGAAGGTACCGTGCCATTACTAGCGCTTACTACAGAGGAGCAGTTGGTGCTTTACTTGTGTATGATGTCACAAGACATGTAACCTTTGAGAATATTGAGAGATGGTTAAAGGAACTCCGTGATCACACAGAGTCTAACATTGTGATAATGCTTGTTGGGAACAAGGCAGATCTTCGGCACTTGAGAGCTGTTTCTACAGAGGACGCCAAGGCCTTTGCGGAGAGAGAGAACCTTTTCTTCATGGAGACTTCTGCCCTCGAGTCATTGAATGTTGAGAATGCATTCACTGAAGTTCTCACCCAGGTATATCATGTGGTTAGTCGAAGAGCACTTGATATTGGGGGTGACCCTACCTCTTTGCCTAAGGGGGAGACCATCAATGTCGGAAAGGATGATGTCTCAGCTGTGAAAAAGGTTGGATGCTGTTCTGCATAGGGTCTGAAATCCGGAATGAGGCTGACCTGTAAGATGCTACTTCATCTTTGTTATTGGTTATGAGGCATTTTTATTTGGTTCTCACCAAAAATGCCTGGTTTCTTTCATATTTGAACCTATAATATACGATTAAATTGTGTTTAGTTGTCCCGGAAGCAAACACGAACATTTGTGAGTACAGAGATTTGTCATATACGTTGTGTTTGTTTCTTGAAGTAGACTTAGGTGAATCTTGAAATGGGTTTCTCACCCTTACTTCGTGATGTGGTTGATTGTCGTCTTCTTTTTTTGTGGTTGATTGTTTATACTGCTCTTTCAATATTTAGTAATTATTATTAACAGTACCGTTGGGAGTTTTGTCGACTTGTTAGCAAAGTGATCTTGACATGTACCCTCACTTTTGGTTTTTCGAATTGTACTTTGGAATCGGACTAAACGATGTCCAACTACTCCATAGTTAGGAGCAGTGAGGGACTAAAACTATTGTGTTGGTCATCTTTGCGGTGTACAAGGTTTTAATAGCCAACCACAAATCAGTCCTTATGTAAAGAATAAAGATAAAGACGTAATTGTGTTCGGCACGTCCTCCACATAATCGTGTAGTGGTGAAGGTATGGCCGAGCATGCCTTGTCCTGAGTTTATTTTTTTTTCTTTGGTGAGAATGAGCTTAACTAAATTATATCCCAAATCCATGTTTTTTTTATATCCCAAACCCATGTTGTTTTTTTCAATCAAAATGCCCAACCTAAGCCACAAAATTAACCAAATTGTCAATTCAATCTTGCTTGTTGTAACGTATAAGAAATAAGAACTCATGAATAGAATATCTGCTATTGTCTTAAAAAAGCTCTAATCAAAAACTGTACAGATAAGATCACAAGACCAAGGACTTCCGTGAAGAACTGTAATAACAGTAGAAAACATCAAACGGTTATTTTGATGACAAGATTCCAATCATATTCAGAGAGAGCCACGACAGAAAGCAACAGGAACAGGCAGCCAAATCAAAGGTACAGTCATATATATCCACGGACCATATGGGGACAGAAAAGCTTAGTAAGAGTGTAGGACATCACTTGCTTCGGCATATAGATCACCTAAAGGCTAAAACAAGTGTAATATAACAGCATTAGAAAATAGAAACACGACTTTCTTGCTTTACATGCAGTATTGCGGTTGTTGGTAACCAAAGTCCAAACAATGTCATCATCGTTAGCACCATCAACACCACTAGCAGAATCTCCTGTAGATTCCCAGGAGGAGGAGCTTACGTACCTATCTGGTTTCGACAACCACTTCTCGTCGTCGACGCTGCCGGGAGCTTTGCCTGAGGGGCAGAACAACCCACTTATCTGCCCGTATGGTCTCTATGCAGAGCAAATTTCTGGCACCTCTTTTACCTCTCCTCGCAAGCTCAACCTCCGCAGGTTCACTTTTTACTTTCTGCCTTTCACTTTCTCTGCTAGTATTCATCCTCTGTGATCCACTATTAAGCTGATCATGTTGAAGTTAGATCAATTATCGTTGACTTATTTTTTTTACCCTGTTTTCTATGCCTTGATGGTTTGTAGTTCAATGCTCTCTTTCACTTCTGGTTAATGTCCTTTCAGTTCAGCTCAGCTAAGTTCAGCCCTGTTACCATATAAAACTGTTGTGCAAAAAAAAAAAAAACTTCTAGCTGTAAATGATAATTTATGAGTTGATCGAATCAGTTGGTGCTCTATATTGATTGGACTTTGAAGTTAAAGACCCCAGGCAGACAATAGTAACAGGTTTGATCAATCAAACTTTGCCAGATGTTTACGGGGTAAATGTAACTGCAATTTTACCAACAGTTTACATGGTTATGTGAATCTCATTGCCATCCTCATACCTGGATAGAAAAGGAATGTTGCTTAGCGAGATTGTGACTTTGTGAGTGCTGGCATCAAAAGTTCACTTCTATATTGGCAGAACCAATGTTAGAACATAAGCTTTTTTCATTTTCGATTCCTTGCATTTATTGTTGCATTTTTGGCATTTCCTTTTCCAGCTCTTATTTTACACTCATCTGAAGTTATGTATGTGTTCCCTTGAACAGTTGGTTATATCGTATCAAGCCATCGGTTACACATGAGCCCTTTAAACCACGTGTTCCAGGCAACCCGAAACTTGTTGCAGAGTTCGATCAGTCCAATAGCTCTGCCAACCCAACCCAACTACGTTGGAAGCCTGTAGATGTCCCTCAAGAACCAATTAATTTCATCGATGGTTTACAGACTATTTGTGGAGCAGGCAGTTCATATCTACGGCATGGATACGCAGTTCACATGTAATTGGTATTTTCTTTATTGTGTTAATTCTGCTATTGTTTTGACCTTTAAAATTACAGTAGTCTGGTTGCTTTCTGTAACTTTAAGTACAATCCAAGAAGTACCATGATCTTTCATTACCTTCTTTTCTTATCCCTTTTGGCATTCCTTGTATCATGGTAATGAAGATGTCAGTACTTTGTGATTCCTGGTCTTAAAATCAGGCTACCTGACAATGTTAACATATAAATATCTTTGATCTCTCGTGGATCTGAGTATTGTCGGGTACCACTTCAAGTTCTTAAATATGGCAACTTGTGACTCAAAAAAAGAGACCATCAGTGTAAAATCGTATTACAAAACGATGCTTCTGGGTTTTGAGTCATCCGAGCTTAGATACACATTACATTGCACGTGATCAACATCTTGAATGGAATAAAGGTATCAACGTACAAACATACAGTTTCCTTTGTTTCTGGAAAATGAAAAGGAATTAGAATCATTATTAGCTGCGATATTGTAAATTTTCAGAGCCATGATTCGTTGATATTCAGATTGTGTGAACCTTTTTTGATAGCACATGAGTTAGGGGCCTTTTTTTTTGGTGTGCGTATGTGTTGGTGTGTTAGGGGGGAACTTTTTTGGTTGGGATTCTATTTAGAATTAAGGACTGGGAAGCAAGCATATGGAAATCATATTTTTGATAGACTCGACCGAAATAGTTATCATTCATAACTTCATAAGGCATTGAAAAGCTCTCTCTATATATATATATATATTTGTTTGGATTCTGGTTACAAATGCTGCAGGAATTGTAATGTTTAAGTTTGTCAATTGTCATATAGGTATGCAGCCAACATTTCAATGGAAAACTGCGCCTTTTGCAACGCTGATGGTGACTTTTTACTTGTTCCCCAACAAGGAAGTATGCAACATCCATATCAGTTAACTTGATACTCTTTTCTATTTATATTATGTATAACTCGCCCAGTTGGCAACTTGGCATCCAAGTTCCATGGGATAGTTGCTAGATGACATGTTTGTGAGAGAAAAAGTGATGAAAACGACTTCAATGTGCTTTTGCTTGACTGAAATTGCATAAATTGGTATATTGTTAAGCATATTGTTAGCCAATTGTTGTTCATTGAGATTCAGTAATGTTTCAATGCAGCATCATATATATTACTGAATGTGTTATGAGATTCTGTATTAAGTAAATGCATTTCTCTATATAACTGAATTTGATGATGATAATACCCCGTAACAAAGTAAAGCCGGAAACCATGCCATTAGCCCTAGCAGGCCTGTGCAACATAGAGAGCCTTAGAAAGTGGCATGTAATTGAAACAAGTACTGGTCTACTAGATTTGCATGTTTGCTGATATGGCTCTTGAGGAAAGGTAATGCATTATTGTGGTATAACTTGGTGTTTAGTATAGGCCACACTCAAAAGATTTGTATATTATTTTGCTGAAACATTCATAGTGTTCAGGGCTATGGATTACAACTGAGTGTGGGAGGCTGCATGTTTCTCCTGGTGAGGTTGCTGTTGTGCCTCAAGGATTTCGTTTTTCTATCAG
>ONZK01001561.1:9035-20475 GCA_900322385.1 Pharnaceum exiguum | reverse complement strand
TTCCCCCCCCCCCCCCCCCAAGGAAAAAAAACTCTATTTTTCTCTCAAATAGTGATGAACTAATTATTATTGAAGGTGCCAATGGTCTTGCTGCTGCTAGAGATTTTCTTGTCCCCAATGCTTGGTTTGAGCAAGATCTCCGTCCAAATTACACAGTTGTACAAAAATACGGAGGAGAACTATTTACTGCTATACAAGATTTCTCTCCCTTCAATGTGGTCGCCTGGCATGGTAATTATGTCCCTTATAAGGTGAGTATGTAGACTAATTTCACAGTAATTCGCCTTTGTTACTGACAGAGAACCAGCAATATGGAGTTTTAATTCAAGTAGTGCAACATGAAAATTTGAGATCTTGTGCTACTAAACATATTCCAGTAACCTTACATTAAAGAAAAGAAAACTCCAGTAACCTGATTCAGTAATGTCTTGTGGCAGTATGATCTGAGTAAGTTCTGTCCGTTCAATACTGTCTTGCTTGATCATGCGGATCCATCAGTCAACACTGGTAGCACTTCTTGTCACAGTTTCTTCAGAACATCACCGTTGGTTGCTTTACTCCTTTAATGTCTTGATCTTCTTTTTCGATCGTGTTTTCCTATGTTGCAGTGCTCACTGCACCAACTGATAAGCCGGGTGTGGCATTACTTGATTTTGTTATTTTCCCCCCAAGATGGCTGGTTGCAGAACATACTTTTCGGCCACCTTATTATCACCGCAATTGCATGAGTGAGTTCATGGGGTTGATTTATGGAAATTACGAGGTAAAATTTTCTGCTTCAGTGATAACTACATCAGTCACTTGGAGATAATCCATTGAACTTCAGTTGGATTGTAACTGTGATTCCTCACTTAATCAGAAAAGTGATGTTCAATTCATACAATTCAAAATTGTCAATCTGAGATGACTGATGTACAAGCCTAAAAGGATACCGTCATATTGCCGAATGGATTCAATTTTGCTGTAACTTGTAGCGTTTTTCATCTAAGAATTATGGCTTCTGATGACTTTGCAGGCAAAGGCTGATGGCTTTCTCCCCGGTGGCGCAAGTCTGCATAGTTGCATGACTCCACATGGTCCTGATACCAAAACTTATGAGGTCTGTCACACCATAGTGTGGTCATATAAGCAGCCTCACTAAGCAGTTCCAATAATAACCTATGATGGACTATATGAACTGCTTGTTTGTCTTATGCCTTTAGGGTATTTCAGTAGTAACTTCTTTGTGATGCATTTCAGGCAACTGTTGCACAAGGAGAGAACAGAGGGCCACAGAAAATTACGGATACGCTGGCGTTCATGTTTGAATCGTATCTTATTCCTCGAGTATGCCATTGGGCTCTTGAATCTCCCTTCCTTGATCATAACTACTATCAATGTTGGATTGGACTAAGATCTCATTTCAGCAACGAAGCCGGGCCTAATAGCTTGAAGTAAGGGAAAAGCTGCTCGCTTTATTGGCGCAGTTATCTTTCGCAGTTCATTTTGGTTCACTGAAGCTAAGCTGTTCCATGTCTTCCGTCACCTAGAGTACATAATTAGGGAATACAATTTTTCCAACGAAAATATTTGGGATATACATATACATGCGGTTTTAATCTAAAGTAGTTGATATTTTAAATTCAATGATCTTATTATACGTACCCAGTTAGTCCGGAATTCTTAATAACGTTCCTACATGAAACAATAAATCAAATTGTATTCAATGTACATTTAAGGTGTGTAATGTTTGCCTATAAGACTGAAATTAAATTACTAGTGTATGAAAAATTATTGAGCTTCTTTGTAAAAGAAGACTACATGCAATTATAGCTATGCAAATTATAACTAAAATTTTGAATTACATTAAACTAAATTATTTATTTCATTACATGCATATCACATTCCCTATAAGGCTATGACTCACAATGACCAATATTGTAGGTACAAATAATTTAACTCCCAAGTCACCAATAATGTTGAAATCAAAAAAGGAAGTTCACCAATCAAGTAGGTAAAAATAGATTTATATCTCCTTTCTCCCTACTCTCTCAAGAAAATTGCAGTTAGTGCTTTATACACTTAACTAGTGCTGTGCGATGTACGGAATTTGAAAAATGATGGTAATGTTAAATTCAAAATTACAATAGATAACTAACGAATCGATTAACCGGTTATGCTTTTCCCATCCTTTACTTGACAAAATTCTATATACTAACTACAACTTCTAGTTGACATCTTATTCTGTTTCATTTGAGTTCTCATTTGAGTTCGTTCCCTTGGTCATTTTTGATCTAGTAACATATAATTGGCCGTGTATTGATTTTGACCTACAAAGATAAATACTAAATTTAATATATGAAAGGAGATGTAGTTTGACAAAAAAAGATGATCATGAAAAACAATGCTCTCATTGAAATGATGAGAATATGGTGGAGGATGGGTTATTAAGCCGTGTAGCCTAATATTAATTTTCCAATAACAGAAGATAAATACCTAAATTAAATATAATGAACAGAAATAAGCTCAAGGTTGAAATTGGAGCAACTACCAATGGCTCTAAGAGAAGCAATTATGTGGAAGGTTCCAACATTCGATTGCTCTTTTGCCTGTTTGCCGGTCATTGAGTTCAGGTGCCACTCAAATGCTCCATTTCAGAACTCCATAGGGTATGAATATGATACTTTTGGTTAAGTACAAGAGTACGGGACAGTGCGTTTTACATATTGTGCAACAACTAATCATGTGTTTCATTCAAAGTTCAACTCGCCGGTCACCAGTATCTCCCACTAATGGAACTCCCGTCCTGTCATATTGGACTACCCCGTCACCAAACATCACAAAGACCCCAAAAGTAAGTCCCTCTCTTGCCCAGAGTCCTACGGCTGCTGGACACTGATCAAATAAACCTCTTACCCTCATTCCTCCATTCCGGCAATTCTCACTCAAACCAAGTCCCAGCAAAATCCATGCCCCATGTTCCCCTTCACCTAAAATCGTCTGCAAGTCACTCCTGAACATCCTCCCCTAGTCCACTCCACTAGCCAAGGTTCTCCAAGACGCACTAGCCAGAGAACATCCTGAACAACACAAACTCCACTCTTCTTGGTCAGCTCATTCCAATCATATTTCTGCTGATAATGATGAGGATAGAGGAAAATGATGAGAATGATGACCATGATGAGGGTGTTGGTGGTTAAGGCACTCTTCGGCAAATCATAAAGGTTAAAAGCTCTTCAAAAAAAAAAAACAAGGTGACATTTATATCATTAGAAAATCTAACTGTATGCTAATCTACATGTAGTAGAGACAAAGATGCCGATAGAAAGACCAAAACGTAAATGGAGGCAGTCGATCAAAAATCCACTGTCACCACAAATTCACAAAGTATTTGACTAAACGCCATGATCTCTCTTTGAATTGGCAGTCATATACGTTTTTCCTCTGGAAAAGGCCACCTGTAACGTGTAACATCAACACACAGTCAATGCTAAATTTCATAATTTCCATGCAATAGAATAAAATACAAAAGAATGAAAAATGGAAAACAGCAAATATGTGATTCACCAGCTGCAATAAATAAATCATCTAAATAACCAGCGAAGTTAACACACGATCAAAAGGAATTTGAAAAACATGCATTGATGTTCAAAGTTCTCACTAAATAAATAAAAATCCTTTTCATAATAATAAACAAAAGTGAATTGAACAACAGTTGAAATATTATGAGAAAGTTGATTTTATGGAAAAGATTGTAATACCAAGAGAAGTTGAAATAAAATTGAAGGGAATTGGAATGAATTTGAAGGTAAAATGAAATTATTTAGCGAACCTAAACAAAGTTTGTAAACTGCTACTGCAACCAAAATTTACCTGTTGTAATTTGCGGACTTTATCTGATCTGCAACAAAAAATCTGACTACATTGCAATTTTGGCCTTCCCTCTGCAACAACACCTATTCCACCGAAATAGATTAGATAAGGTTAGGCACATAGGAAAAAGAATAAGTAACCATGCTAAACATAGCCACGTATCCTATTTACCTCTACTTGCATATTCTTCTCTCTAGGGAGAGTGGCCTGGATTGGATATATGGCCGACATATCCAACAGAACAGAAGACAGCTATCATGACCCCCACCCCAGAGCAAAGAGAAAAACAGTTTAGAACGGTCACGGAGTCAGTTACTCAAGCTCTGACACAACAGACACAATGATATAATACCTCCAAGATGGAATGCACTGGTCTTCCATTGCAATAGGTTATAATATCTCCAGGTTGAATTCCTGCAATCTTTGCTGGAGATTTCTTCAATACCTGTCAGGGGAATACAGTATTCTATAGTCAGCAATCATTACTGAATATGCATACAAGTATACAACAGTCACATATACAGCAAGTAGTATGTATAGAAAGGTAACACCCCATTGATTGATATTCCCAGTGTATACACAGACTTCAAAGCCACAATTATCTCCAATACGATGAGGTTAGAACTTAGAAAAGGAGAAAGAACAAACAACAATTTCTACTAGTCCTTCCAAAAGATGCAAGAATTTTGGGGTGTGCATATTCTGGTCTGGATCGGAAGACCCGACCGAACCGGACGTGAATGGTTCTCAAAAATTGTGAATTCTGGTTTCCGGTGAGGGAAAAACCCTGAAAACCAGACCAGAATAAATAAAAAAAGGATGAAACTATAATTTTCTTTTTCTTTTTTTTATAAGAAAAATTAATTATATTAAGAAACATTAATGAAGATAAGACATCCTCTCAGGTAATAATTACAAATTATCCCAATTACGTTGTAAATTTGTAATTGAAATATTCCTAAAACAACCTACCGACTTGACCTACAAGGAGGCCAAAAATGTCCCTCTATCCCAAAGGTTGTTCCCCAAAGGGGAAACAACATCGGTGAAGACCCGAGCATTTCTCTCTAGCAAAATGCACCAAATAATTGACATAAGAGCACATTTCCACAATATTCTGCACTCCTTCTCCCTTCCAAATCCCAAAAATGTTTCTGTAGAAGTGCACACAAATTAGAAGGGCACACCCATTGTTCTCCCTTAACTCCAAACAATCTACTCCAAAGAGTGCTCACCAACGACAATGTAAAAATAAGTGATTGACGTCCTCGCTACTCTGGTGGCACATAACACAAATGTTCAGCGACAAGTACCAACAAGGTCGCTTACGCTGGAGCATATTATAAGTATTTATCTTTCCCAAAGTTGCAATCTAGAGAAACCCCCTCACCTTATGCGAAACCTTTGCTTTGCAAATTATATCAGCCGGTGGAAAAGCGGGAATTGACGTGTCGCATTAAGTAATGGAGGAAGGATTTACAGCTAAACCGCCCACAACTTTCGCCTCCCCACACCTTTGTGTCCGCAACTTTCGCCTCCCCACACCCTTGTGTCCGCCAAGTCAGAACGCTTTCCACCTTCCAAAACCAAAATCAACTCACTCACTCAATCATTTCCCGATCGAATGGAGCTTTTCTCAAATGTAAATTCCAAGACCTATCCTGAAAATCTGCGACCGGTTCCTCGTGAAGCAAACAAAGCTGATATATCCTCGCGAATCTCGTAGCAAGACGGGCATTATACCGCCAAACATCCTCCCAAAACTCGCGAATCTCGTAGCAAGAGGGGCATTATACCGCCAAACATCCTCCTAAAAAAGAATTCTTTACCCATTCCCTACCTTAAGCTAATATGTTGCGGCACGACTATTTTTGGAAAAAATTCAAGATTTTGGTTATAAATGAAGTATCTAAGTGTCGTATCTTATCGGAAGAGTATCTTATCCGACACGCAATACGGCACGTTTGTGAAGTGTCGAAGTAACGAAGGTCAATACAGACGCTCCTGATTTGGCATCCCACCCATTGAGTTGCATGCCATATTTACTCCTATAAACCGGTGCCACAAAGCATTTGGCTCCGATGGAAAACGCCACAACCATATTCAACAAGAGAAATGTTCTTGTCAATTAATAGGTCAAAACCTAGACCCCCTTCACTCTTTGGACGACACACCAAATCCCATGCTACTAAATGATCTCTCTTCTTGTCACTTACCCCCGACATACCAAATTGGTATATTAAGTGACACCACTTTGCAAATTTGGTATATTAAGTATCGCCGCTGCCAAATTGGTATATTAACTGGACTTCGATGCCAAATTGGTATATTAAGTGGCCTCCAATACCAAATTGACCCATTTAAAGTTTAAATAAGGTGGAAATTCAATTTTTTTTTTAATAAAATAAGGTTTTTCCTTTTTCTTTTTCCTATATTTTGTTCATGCACCCATTAGTTTGATACTATTCATTTGTTTTGCCTTTTATTTCCCTTTTCTCCATTAGTTTTTTACTATTCATTTCTCTTTAATAATTCTTTCTCCGTATTAAACTAATGGGTAAATGAGAAAAATAAAGGGAAAAGAAATTTAAAGCAATAAAATTATTATTATATTAGGAGATTCAAATTTCTACCTCATTTAAACTTTAAATGGGCCAATTTGGCATCTTAGGCCACTTAATATACCAATTTGGCATCGGAGGTCAATTAATAAACCAATTTGGTAGCGGAAATACTTAATATACCAAATTGGCGAAGTGGTGTCAATTAATATAACAATTTGATATTTCGGGGTCACTGACACCAGACCATAAGAAATCTCTCATTAGCCTTTCAATCTCCATCGCTACATCTGCTCGAACCTTGAAAAAAGAAATATAATAGAGGGGTATGCTAGACAAACAAGAGCTAATCAAAGTAATCATATTGGCAATTGGCATTAATAGTTCAAATATTATGTTTCAGACTCATCTCTTTTTCAACCAGCACCAGCCGCATGTGAAGCCTTAACTACCACCCTCCTACTTTTCTCTCTACTATCCCCTTTCACCTCCTTTTGGACAAGCTTTTCTTTTTCATGATGTTGAACCTTCTGGGTTTACTGTCCTATTCATCTAACCTCACCACTAAGGGCAAAGCATCTTGGTCGTCATAGCATCTTGGGCATCAACAGACAGATGCTATCTTCTCTTTTCAAGTTGTGGGATTTTGAACTTTGTACTAGTGTTGATGGCATGTAAGATTGAATGTGTATTACAATCTTGGGGTTGTTCTTTTTTGAGTTCTTCTTGTTGAATATGAATACTGTATGGCCATAACAATAGTAGAGTCTTGATGCCATGCTATTATGGCTATGAAGTTGCTCAGTTAGTCACTTGCGAAAGAGAGAATGTCGGCAACCTTGCTATAACTTAAAAAAAAATGTTGAAACCCAGTCCAACCAATGTGGACATGACTCGGACCAGGAATTTTCAGTCCATCCCGGACAAGACCAGAAAATTTCAGGTCCCGCCAAATCTTGAAATTCCGGTTTCTGGTCCTATCCCAACCGAGTCCGGATTTGGACTGGTGCACACCCCTAACTCTGTGAAATTTCTAATATCGTCATCATAAGGGGAAACAAAATCCAACATATTGGAAAGCAGAAGATAAATTTTGCAAAACTAACTAGATGTGAGAAAAACCAAAAGGTAGTAATCGCTTAAAAGTACATCCAGGAAAAAAATGACTAAATGTTAGCATAAAGGAAAAAAATAAATAGAATGTCACCTTCTTCACAACAAGACCGTGGAGTTTACAGAATTCACGGCTCTTCTTTTCGAGCTCATCAAGCTCCAGCATCTGAAAACTTTGAACCTGAAGTCCAAGCCAAGGTTGTATGACTCTCCTGCGCCAGTATTGACTGCTTCGTCAGTAAGACACCCGAAGCCAAAAGACTCAAAATAGCTTACTACTGTCAGAAACTCAGAATAATGAACAATATGAACAAAACAAACCTTTACACCTGCAAACAGTCAGGTATATCAAAAGTCCCAAACAACATCAAAATTTGGAATAACAACCCTTTCCCAGCGGTATGCACATAAAATTTGATACCCAGACCTCTTAACAGAACTGAGATGTCATATCCACACCTCTACCAAAAAACAAAAGAGTGAACAGGCAATGAGGGAACCATTTTTTTTATGTGTTCTTTTCCCATTATATTGGTGAATTCCATCTACATCCTCTACATAAAACTTTGCCACTTCATCACTTTCAGAAATAATACAAAGAAAGTGTGACAACTAATCGAAAGATGGAATTGTGAGAAAACAACAAATTTTCTAAAAAGTATAAATACCCAACATTGACGTCTTAACGAAAACTCTCTCCATCCGCTATTGAGTGTCACATTTGGCCAAATCACAAATATTAAGAAATATCATTTAATAAAGAAACTAGTCAAGATAGTAAAAAAAAATTCCATATATGCTCCATGCCTCTACTTAATACCTATGTTACTCACACTCGTCTAGAAGTGTCGGATCCGACACGTGCACCTTGAGATTGAAGGATATTGCGACACGGTCAAACAAGTCTTGACCAACTTTTGGATACGATACCATACTTTTAAGTGTCTAAATATACCATTAGACAATTTTGGTTTTTGATTAACTTAATTTTAAATTAAATATTTTACAGCAGTTTAATATTTTAAATGTAAAAAAATGTTAACGTGTTGTAGATTAATTCACAGTTGTGTTGTTGCGGGATGGGAAAGAAAGGAAAGAGGGGGTTGACAAAAGAAAATAAAATGGGGACCCACACTGACCCACCACTATCTTTTCTTTCCTTTTGAACTTTGACTGAATCCACTCCCTCCAATCTGCACGTTTTTAGTTTCTTTTTGACAGTAGCCGCCACCTCTCCTTCTCTCTCTCTTTCTCCTGCACTCCCTTATCTCCTTAACTCCGGCTTCCGTCAACACATAACGTGCAAGACCTCTCTCTCCCTCCCTCTCTTATTCTCTGTTCAGAGTATCGAATCTAAGATACGAGTCTCCAAGTGTCGGTGACGTGTCTGAGAAACCCGTATCCAACACCAGATCCGTGCCCTGCGACACCAACACCTTGGCGTGGAGGAGAGTGTCGAAGTAACACAGCTTAATACGATGATTAACTCATATAATGGCATTGGTAAATCACATTATCATAGTAATTAGGTAAGAAAATTACATTTATCATTAATGTCACGCCATGTATAGACCAAATATTTGGCAAACATGACACTCACTTTGGACGGAGGAAGTAAAACTTATGGTTGAGAACACATACCCATAGAGATAAAGGTGATTGAGACATCTCATGATGATAGAACACGGAAGAAAAGGCATGCACCGCTCGCCATAAAAGTTCATACCAACAATATGTCCATTTTGAGGATTTAACAGAGGCCCCCCTACACCTGGCTACAACAAGTTATAGGCCTATCAATTTCAAAATTAATTTACAGTCAAGAATTGTTTCAGCCAGCCAGAGATGTCAACTGATACCACATATACACATTTTTATTGAAAACCATGCATACAAGACAAAGAAGAAAAAGCAACGCGCGGGGGGTTTGACTAGTTGTCCATGTTCCAATCTTCTTCACCAAAACCGTGGTCATAATTCTACTTTGGGGTCAACTAACAAGAACCAAAAAGAATCTAAAACACTCACACACACACACATTGCAATTTTGGTCCATGACTAAGTTCATCCCATTGCCATTAGTCTACCACACAACTGACCTTGTTTAAAACACCAAACAATCCAGGCTTGACACCAATGATGAATAATACAAACAAAAGTTTCACAGTGGTACCAAGAGAAAAGAATAAATAAAAATATATCTTTGAGACCACATCTATAATGCATTTGCTACATGACATAATGACAATGTCCAAACTTCATTAAAGACATACTCAATCCACTCAGAAGAGCATGCCTATCTTTAAATATGAAGTCAACAAAAGAAAGATGGCAAGAGGAATGGACCCAGCTATCGGTTACAGGAATTGGACAACATAACAACACTAACCAACATTACTAAGTAACAAAAGAACCCGAATTATTGAATAAGTTTCGGTTAACGAAAATCTATCTCGGGAAAAAAGATTTCTTGGTGATAGGAAAAATTATTCTTCTGACAATATAAGGATTAATCATTCCCGATATCTACTATTTAGTATTTACAGTGTTATGAGGTAAAGCTTTACATTACAAGTACAACAACAACCCACTGTAATCCCACGGGGGACGGGGTCAAGATGCACACAACATTTCCACTTTTTTAAGGCTGCTTCCAGAGTGACGCTAGATGCAATGATGTATTGCACAACTTCACTAAATGAAGAAGTTCCGCAAGCTTTTGAATAGTCACTTTGATTTATTACATGATCACTCAAAGCTGAAAGATAAGAATTATGCGGTCAACTTCATCAACAATTGATGAAAGTATACCTTCCCAGTATAGGATTGAAAAAACACTAGTTACAATTTTGTCAGCAACAGTAAGAACCACACCCAACTTCTTCCTGTCTGTCTCTGTCCTCCTTGCATTCATCCGTTCTCCTTGCCTTCATGGCTGACCTGAGTCCATCTACGGCCATGACCAATGGTTAAAAAACACCAATACGCTAACCAACAAGTAACTCCCACATATTACAACCCATTTTCTCTCTCATATCAGCTTAGCAACTTCAATTTTACCCTCCTCACTCCAAGGCGGTACACGTGCAGATTGATGATGATAAAATATTTCATTTGGAGATCAATAATTTGATTAAAGAGAAATTTTTAAAAAGTAAACTGGCCAAATACATCAAAAGTTAGCTAAGAATGTACAATGCCAAGGAATCTATTAATGTTTCTTGTTTTGCACAAAGCTAAAAAACCTTGTATCGGAGAAGTCCTAACAGAACGTAAGCAACCCTCAATCTTCACAACCGATTTGGAAAAGTGTATGCCATTCCAAGTCAATGCCATAAAAAAATAGGTCACCTCTAAGTGAAGCGATAACCTCCTTCTTTCTTAGATGTGGCAATCCATATCTACTCATAATTACTCTAGAGCACCTCCATAACCGATTCCCGAATAATGTTGTCCCTCATTCTCCCAAACCTCCCTTTCTAGGCTCACCTGCTCCCACTTCAGTAAGTGATTCTTCCCAACAGTCTTCATCAAATGATTCTTCCCATCAGTGTGCACCCCTCTCCACAAGAAATTCTTCATAAGACTCTCAAGACGTCTAGCAACACAAACCGGTAGATTGAAAAGTGATAGAAAATACATGGGTATCCAGATAAGCTAAGACTTAATAAATGTAATCCGCACTCCTAAAGAAAAATAGGACCTCCTTCAACTACGAACCTATTAGCAACTCTTGTAACTATTGCCCCTAGAAAGCACGGGCACTTGGGATTTCCTCCCGAAGGCCACTCCTATCCATTACCCTCTTATCCAAATGATGTTCCCCATGTGAAGTCATTGGCATGCGGCATAAACGTCAAAAGCCCCTTCTACTGAGTGAATAACCCATATAAAAAGGAGCAAGAAGGACATTA
>ONZK01001560.1:13093-34282 GCA_900322385.1 Pharnaceum exiguum | reverse complement strand
TTAAGCACGCATACATATACATACTATTAGGAAAACAATTGGAAAACCCGTTTTATATTATCTTGTTATTAGGTGATTTAGATATAGTAAAAAGCATTTGAATTCTCTCGTGTTGTTTGTGAGGAACAACACGAGGTTTTAAGCAAAAACTATTTGCACAACCAGAGATAAGATTCGGGAACGAAATTTAAACCTCCACTAGTTTGATGTATTCCAATATAAATAGCTAAACCATACAGTTCATTTAACAACCTAATGCATTTATCTATATTACTCGTCTTGCACACATGCAATATTTAATAATTAGCGAAGTTTAGCATGCAACCCATATTCCTTTTTAAACACATGTAATGAAAGTCAATTTATTAATCTAGTGGTCACTTATAATTAATCAGGTTATAGGGTCCCATATGGCTCTTGCCACGATCCTCCACATGCCAATGCTTAGGTATAGTGATTGTAATAATAATACAAGATATAAGAAATCAAATTAGAGCATAGGTGAGGAGAGAAATGGTTAGTTAATAAAGAAATTAAGAACTGAAACCTTACCTTGCGCGTTGTTAACTATATGCCCAAAAGGACCTTCACATGCACACACGGGTTAGTAGATTTCAAGCATTTTAACCACTAATCTATGTAATGAAAATACAAGAAAACAAGATGAAAGGGGAAAGGAGGTGCCTTCGGATCTTGCTTTATTTTCCTTTTTCTGTCTATACAGAATATTGCTAATTGTATTTTAGGCGATTAATAAACTCGTATTAGGCTCTAAATATTCCGGAAATATGAAGAAAAGAAGAGTTTGCTTTTTCTCCAAGCAACATTTAATTAAATAAATAAATACATAATTAAATGTATATTTAAATGATTAAATATTAAAAGGAGAAAAGCTTGGTGGATTGGGCTTATTTTGTTGGCTTAATTGAATAAAGCTAATTAATTAATAATTAGGCCATTGGGCTAATACTAGTTAATTCGGATGGGCTAAGCTATTATTAACGATCTAAGTGATAATTAATAATTGATCGGGTTTAGGAATCGACTTCAATTTCCTTTCTCAAGCACCGGTGCACCCATTTTAATGGAGTTTCAAGCTAAACGAAGGATATAAGGTTAGGGAATTTCGTCATTAGGCATGACAATACCCCGTACAAAATACGGTATCTACAAATAGGGATATAAATGGATAACATATTATGATGGTAAGAGGAACTATTATAATAGTATGGTGTAAGTACGGTTTTAATACCGGGTATTTGACACGCCTTATAATGTAAACCTAATCTGTATTTGGCATATGTTTTAATACTCTTATTTTTTACAGATGTTTGAAATCTTGAGAAACGGGATTCGTAGTCGTGTCCATCACCTTCCCCTCTGTTTCATGATCGTTTTCATATATAATACTTCTATATTCGGCCTTCGATTGATTGATTGATTTTAGCCCATTAATGGTTATTAGTCAATTAATCAGTCAGCCCAGTCCAACAACAAGTTCACCCAATAAATAGTCAGTCCATCCCATAAAAGGTCAGTCTATCCCACATAAAATCTGATTAGTTTTCTTGGGGAATCTATCTAATCCGAGTACAAAACTGACACAAACTCTAAAACCCAATCCGGATAAAACACGAAAAAGCGTAGACGACAAACGAATGGACGACAAAGCGTCCGAGTCCTGCACGAAACGTGCGGCTTCCGCGCAGCGTGACACGCACACCACGTGCGGCAGCCGCACGTCTCAGGTCTATTTTTTATCCTTTTTTCTTCTAGATCCTTACCTAGCCGACCTACCCCACCTATAAATACCCCACTACCTCGTGATTATTCTTCACGCCGCACTTGATGAGTGTATTCTTTTCTCCCTCTCTCACCTATCTTATCTTAATAAACTTATAATTAACCTTCTCAAGTCCCGAATCGCCGGTAATTTCACGATACATCACCACAAACAAGCATAATTAAGAAATCTAGCATCATAATCTTGCAATTAGCACTTGTCCCGTGGACTTTTAGGCAAATCATGTCCCGTTTCTCCTGTTTTGCATACAATTAGCTCATAAAAAGGGTCTTATTATAGACCTCTGAGTCAGGTACTGAAGGCACTAACATATCTCCTCTTTTCCCCCTCAAAACTACCATTTCAATTCCGCATTGTCAATGATCACCTATATTTGCAATGTAGACTAATAAATGTGTAAAGTGATCACTAACATGTAAAATGACCCTTATATGCTAATAATAAAATATTATTACATGTTTACAGTTCGCCTAACAATAATTGCGTGTATACATAGATGATTTAATTTAGATAATATTGTTTTAGGTTGTTTAATCAATCGAACGGTTAAAGCGCATACAATCAAATTATATTAATTGAGTTAGTAGAGGTACAAATTTTGCCCTCAAACCACTACAGTTTCCAGGTTAAAACCTTGCTTGCCAATCGTCCCTTTCGGTATAGTCCCTTCAAGAAATATTGGCGAGTGAGCGGCATTTTCATTTACATTATCGCATAGCATATAGAAATATAAGCTAATATAAAAGGTTTTCCAATTTTTTTCCTAAAAGTAATAATACTAAAAAAAATGTGTGGCGACTCCTAAGTATCAGCATTCAAACCTACCTAGCAGGTAGACATTACCTAGAGCCGAAAGGGGTTCATTCCCCCTAGGCGACGGGGCCCAGGTGTCTACAAGTAGCGACTCCACTGGGATGCCTAGAAGGCGAGACTTGAAAGTCAATTAACTCAATTATATATACGCTTAACAAACAATTATCTATATATTTGTCATTATATTGCATTTGTATTGTCTTCCCTTCGAGGAAGTTTTCTAGGCTAAACCCAAAAAAATAAACCCGCCGATGATATAGTTCTCATACACCGAGGGCTACTGGCTTCACTTGTCGCTGACTTGAGCCTATATCATCACTCATGCACTGTTTCCTTCTTACTGACATGGAAACAAACTAACATGCGAATTGTAACCTCTAAAACTAGGCGATGACCGTGTTAGACATGAGATCCCAAGCCTTAAACCTGTTATAAGCCGTCCATTAGCAAACGTAGAACCCACTTCTAGATGTGTCAACTGCATATCGTATGCTTGCCGAGTGTACCTTCTATACTTATTGTGCTAACCCATACATTCATGTCTTCATTGTCAAAAACGACCTTAATCAGCTTGCAAAATGTGCTAATCAACCTGTAATTATGTCTCATGATCATCCCAAAATATTTCATTTGTGTGTCAAGTCGAACCCATGTCGAGTCGACCTCACCCACACGCGTCCCACCCCTCACGCCGCACACGCCACGTGTCGTCCCATATCGGTCGGCCATCCCCTCCCTGTGTCGTCATGTTGTATCATTGCATGCTACTATGTGTCAAATTGCCTAAATACATGTCAAGTCAAGTTTAATTGTATGCCATGACAACTCTCTTAGGTATCAAATAGCCCAAAGCCATGTCAAGTCTACCCCAATACGCCGACCCCTCTCGGTGTCTGACGGAGAGGGTTACTTATCCTTTTCGACCCGATTGGAAAGAACTTGAGGTTGCATGTTAACGTTTGTCAAATTGCCTAAATGCGTGTCGTGTCAAGCCAATTGCATGCCATATTGAGTCAAACCAAGTCCAACCTTATCAAACTAATGTCAAACACCGACCCTATGACAAATGTCATTTGGACACCTTACATGCAACGTTAACACACCGTGTCAGGATGTGTAGATGACGTGTGACATTCATCACCCATGTCAAGACCTTGTATGCATGCAACCCTCTCCCCACATTGCTATGTGTCGAATCATGTATCCCTAAGTCAATGCATCTCCTTTCCCCATTCTATGTCGAGTCAATACTTGTCAAAATGAGTGTCGAGTCCATATCTTAATTTATTCATACATGCATGCACCACTGTCATCCTTCACAAAATGCACACACATGCACTTATCATACACTTTCAAAACTAAACGTTTTCCATGTAAAATGATTTTCAAAAGAAAACCGTTTTCATTAAAAAAACTAACGTTTTAAAAATTCTCATACTTGTCTCCTATGTAAACTGGGAGAGAGAAAAGCAAGAGCAAGCTCCAATTGGGAGAGACCGACACCCAACTCCCGCCTCGTTCGTAACCTGCAATTCAACACACCCTCCACACCACCAACTCCACAAAAGACCTTTCAAGAGACACCTCCACAAAACACTCCACCATCACCAGTTAACAAAACTCCAAATACCATGGCCTACTCTCTAGAAGAGCAGAGATTGAACGAGTTCATGGATAAAGTGACTGAAAAATTGAACGCATTAACCATGCAAATCAAGATTGCTCCAATTGTTGAAGAAGTCTAGACACTCAAACAATAGATATCAGAGATGGACGCTCGTGTCAACGAATCTTCAAAAGGGAATACCCAAACAGTGATCAATAAGCTACAAATTGAGGAACAGTTTCCACCTAACTTCAAGATGGGGGATTTATCAACATACTGAAGAGGTGATCCGTTGAGGCACATAAACAAGTTCGTAACTAATGTGGCATTGCGAGAAGTTAATGACAGTCTTTATACTTACCTTTTCCCTAGTACCCTCAAGGGTATAGTTGATACATTGTACAATAATTTTCCTGGCGACATTGCCTACAACTGGAAAGCACTCACTAAAGCATTCCAAACACAATTTGGTTTATCTCCCTCCTTGCATGTCACTACAGATGAGCTGAAGACAAATAAATAGAAGTCGAGTGAAGACTTTGTCACTTTTGCCAGCAGATGGAGAACTAAATTGTCTCAAATGGATGTTCAACCAAGAGTTCCAGAGCAGATCTTCATCATTCGGTCATGCCTCTTGCAAGAAAACGCGAACCCCATCACCTTCATGTCATTATCCTTTTGGGACACCTTACAGCAAATAGGAATAAGAGTTGAGACAATACTTCAAGAGAATAGAGTGAGAAACCATGTGTCGGTGGCTCCTAAAAGAAATTATTATAACAAGGGTTCAACAAGCAAAAACAATGACTTCACCAAAGTTCCTGCAATCAGCACCCTTACCAGGACTCGCCGAAACTACACTCCTCTTGGTATGACGCTTGAACAAGCATTTGAGCGCCTCTTGTAGTCCAACAAAATTCAGCCATTGCCTGCTCGCGAGAGTGATCTACCGATGGACAAAAGAGGTTCAAAGTGGGATGCCAATGCTTTCTGCAAATACCATCAAAGCAAGTGGCATAACACTGACTTGTGCTTCAAATTGAGAGATAGAATTCAAGACCTCGACAAGGGTGATCAACCTTTGCCTAAGACAGCTCAAGTGCAAACCATATTTACCATTGAGAAAGGACATTGCAACTTTAATCCATCCTTGCTCATTTGCGGCATATGGGAAAGCGATGATGAAGACCCTCATCATGTGTATCCTATTTCCGACGGGAGGAAACAGAGATCAGTCGCAAATGAAGACCCATGGGCTGAATTAGAAGACGACATTTGGTCTAATGATGACACACAAATAAGCCATCTCACAAGGTTGGGTTGAGTTTATCAACCTCCCACCAGTCAACAAGATACCATTGTCATTGAAACATAGCAAATCGAGGAGGAGACTGACATTATCCTTAAGCAATTAAGGATAACTCGTGCTGACATCAACATATGGCAACTTCTGGTATCCTCCTTCAAACACGGAAATGCTACAGTCAATGAATTGGAGAAATTGAGTGTATCTTCTGAAAGCACTCCACTGGAGGTGGTTAGCTACATTGCCCTTACTGGTTCACAACCTAAAATCACTTTCACGAACGACGACCTTCCTCCAGAAGGTCCATGCCATAACAAGTCTTTATACCTTACAGTCGAATATGCAGAAAGATATGTTGCCACTCACTCTCGTTGACAATGGATGTATGCCCATTGAAAACAGCTCATGGATTGGGCTATGACTTAACTAATTTAGCGGCATCAACACAAAAGCTTAGAGCCTATGACAATGCTACCGAAAAGTCACTTGGCACTTTGATCCTACCCATTCAAGTGGCCGACATTGAAAAGAAAACACTCTTTCACGTGATGGAAATCAACTCCGACTTCAACTTCATTCTGGGCCGTCGGTGGATACATGAAATGAATTCAGTCCCTTCGTCTACTCACTAGAAATTGAAGCTTATACATGAAGGCATGCTTCATGGTCAAAATAGTTAGTGCAAATCACATACATGTTTATGTGCCAAAAGAGAGAATCCTTGAGATCGGGAATACATAAGAGGATGAAGAAGTTACAGGTTTTCAAGCTGAGAGCATCGCTGTAATTCAAGCCTGTTTTGCAAAAGAGGAGGTTATGGCACAACTTAGCCAAATGCACCAGCAAATGGCTCTTCTGTTGAAACAAGTACAAAAGTTGATATCTACCATACGGTAGAAAGATCGCAGATTACCCCTATTGAAAAATACCGATTGGGAGGAGACATTCTACAAGCTACAAAGAATTTGTATATAATATTCGTCAACTCCTCCGAATTGGGATCTAGAGATTGATCCAGAGCCTTATCCCATTCACCTGAGAAACTATTGTCAATACCATAGCACCTATGTGCATCATACCAGCACTTGCCTAAGGCTTAAAATCAAGGTCAAAAAGCTGGTGAATAATGGCATAATAACAATGAGGGACGTTGTTTGAATTAGACAAAGGCTTCGTGCACCAAAGAAGACCTTCATTCATCTAGAAGAAGCCTTTGAATTCTGAAGGAGCATAACATAATCAAGTTACTAGCGCCATCACCTTACATCTCATCAACGTATGTACAAGAACCACCGTGATTAATGCGAATATCACCAAAACGTGGGACATTCAACCCACCACTGCAAGAAAGTACAACATTGCATCGAAAGGCTTATTGAACACCGATATGTGTCACCTGAAGATTTGGTCAGTCATAAGGTATAACGCCCACCTAATGCAAACAAGGGATGGGAAACTGATCAACACTAGGCCTAGTGGCCCTAGATAGTGCATGAACCTACTGGCTTCATAATGCCCCATTTCCCCGCTTTTATTTCAATTTCCGATTTACACCGCTTTGCATCAAAATAAAAAAAATAGACACCATTAATTCCTAAATCTGGACCTACTGGCTCCTAAAAAACAATAAAATTATCATGCTACTGGCACACACTGAACTACACGCAGTCAGATTCCTTAATTGGATACGTAGGTGTAAGTACAACATTTTGTACTAGGAGTTATACAAAATACTAATGATGATTAAGCCACTTATTGCATTTAGTTAACATTATTAGATGTGACAACGAGCCTTGAAGACTTAAGAAAAGGAATGGCCCACCGGCCCATTATTGATAGACTTTCCCGATTAATTAGAGTTAGCCCAGTGGCCTAATTATTAATTAATTAGCCCATAATCCCTTAGCCCACAACAGAAGCCCAATCTATTAGTATTTCCTCACTTCAAATATTAATTTATTAATATTACTTGGGGAATAAGCAACTTCTTCTTTTCAAGGATTTCGGAATATTTATTAAGACCCAAATAGGAAAATAGTCCTTTCGTATACCCACGTGGATATATATTGTATACCCACACAGGTATACAAAAAGGAAATACGAAACTTCCCGAAATCTTTATTGGGCGGCATGCGCCAAGCTTGGGCGACATGCGCCGGGGACTAGGCTGTTCATTCTACCAAACAGAAGCATGTGTCGGCCAAAAGCCAAGCAACCTTGCAGGGCGCCGGGAACGGGGATGCGCTAGGCCCCGTTCCCACGCGTAAATCTATTTTCGTACCGAATTTCCACAATCTTTACCCTAATATTCTTCTAAATTCCAGAATTCTTCCATCCTCCACTATAAATACCCCTTCATTTCATTCATTCAATAACACACATTCACATAACATTACTATGCCGAAATACCTCCACACTACATAGAAATTGATAAACCCTAATCTGTCTTAGTCAAAACCTTCAAACTCCTAGCCAACACAACACTTCAAACACATCAAAATCAACCATCTTTATACATCACAAGTACAAAGGAGCAAGAAGACAATATCAAGAAGACCTTTTCTCAAGTCCTCAAGTCATGTCGTGATCCTCTAATAGTCTTAAATAGACTCCAATAAGTTAAGGTAAAAGCAATCTGAAGGCCTTTTACTAAAACTTTTCCTCTTCTTCTCCTGTTTTCCTTTAAATACCGTATTGTCAATTCCAATTTCTCTCTTGAAATCATCTAACTCGTGTATTAGTGTGGAAGGTATTTATATAAGGCTTTGCAAGGTACTTGTCAAACTATCAAGATGTGATTACTAAAAGGACTAACAGTTTTATTTCTTTGTACATATTTGCATATTTATATTCTTGTTATAATCACCATAATTGCATGTAACTTGACATAATCGAAGTTGACATTAAACATCACAACCGGATTACTTGCTTAATGGAATTGAACTTGTATGCTAAGAACTTGGTTAAGTCATTAATACGTGCATTAAACACCAACAATTAGATAAATTTATTAGGTTGTTAATCCTACAAATTAATTGGTTTTGAGCATAAAAACGTTAATTATTTGAAAGTAGAGGTGAAACCTCACCCCCGAACCCGAACTACTCTATGGTTGCAAGATCTAGTCACTAGCCTGTCCATGCGTAAACCCTATATCATTGCCAAGTCCCTACGGTTGTCCCTTCGGATTGTCCGATCCCTTTCGATAAATGGCATGATTAGGTACCTCAAATAGGTTTTTCAATTGTTTTCCTATGTAAAAATAGTTGGTGGCGACTCCGTTCATTAGCATCCGCATTTCAACACCCAACGGGTAGGGAAACGGGTTTACCGAAGATGGAAGTGGCCTAGTAGGGAAACGAGGGTGATTCCTCTCCCGAAAAGATTCCTAGGGCCCATGTACCTACAGTAGGAAACCTTTGTAAAAGGCCCAATTGCACCAATATAATACAACCCCATTCCCCATTTACTTTACTTCAAAAATGTCTTATTAATTTTCGCAAAAATGAATTTTCATCCATCTAATGCAAAAACATATTTCATTTACCATTATACACTTTATCATTACTTGTGCATCTTCAACTACAATTCCTTATCCCGATTACAATTACGATTCCTAAATGAGTGGCTAAGTTGAAAACCGAAAGGTGACTTAGGCAAAAAGAGAGCATGAGAGAATTAGGCCTGCTAAGTCGATCATCCAAGACAATGTACTTAGGCAACAATCAAGGCATAAAAGCAAAACAATAGAGGCTAAGTTGAAAATCGAAAGCCGACTTAGGCAAAGAGATAGAACGAGAGAATAACCAAATAAAACCTTTATTGCTATCAAAATGACAAAGTTAAACGGGTGCTATCAAAGAAAGACTACTACAAATGGCAAACATGTGCTTTATTCCTAAAGGTTCCTAAGCTACCTACTTCTTCATCTTTGGTTTACTCCTAGAAGACTTGTAATGATCTCTACTTGGGGCTCCTCATTATCATCACGTCGCCAAATCACAATGCCACACTTACTCCTTGCAACTGGTTTCTTCTTGAGAACTGGTACCTTAGCATCTTATGCCTTCCTTTTCCGTGAAGGAACATCTACCCTCTCCAAGCGATCTAGGAGAGGAACTCTAGAAAGATCACGAGCCTTGGAAGTGGAAGACTCATGATCAAGTGAAGAAACATGAGGGCTCTCAACTCTTGATGACATCCAATCAGGAAGAGTGTTCCAATATCCACTCCATTTATATGGGATATACTCTGCACGCTCATGAATTGTTGTCTCATCTACATCAAGAGATGGAACAACTAGTCTCATACCATACTATCTCATAAGCCTGCGCGGGAAAATGAAAGTATTTGCTCAAAGCCATAAATACGAATGTGGCTTGTCAAGCTAGCACATCCTTTCATAGCCCTAATGGTCCACCATTGAAGAGTCCACCTGAAAGTTTCAATTGAGTTCAAAAAGTCCATCCATTCAGTAGTCTTCATTCCTTTGAAGAAATGACCTCTTCGAAGAAAATATGATACATGATAATTTGGGGAACCTGATTTGATAAGATATCGATCAAGATGCTCCATAAGCAAAATCTGTAGAAAACACAAAGAAAGTTAGCACCATTGCATGAAAAATCCTCAAAGCATGACAAAATTGATATTGACCTGAAGAAGATATGGACTTCCTCTGTAACGACTTCCAGGAAATGCTTGCATTGTGTCCAAACCAAGAATGGTCTCACCCACTACAAAAGGCATGACAGAATGACCTTTACTCATTGACTCGATAAAAGTGATAAGTCTAAGATCTGCCATTTCACTACCGCCATGCACGAAGAAATAATAAGAAAGCATGCAAAAATTTAAAGCCTTCATCCTGCAAATCTTCTTTTCAGAATTCTCTACACGACGCTTATACTTCCCCACTAGCTTCTCCAAGTTAGCCTCTTTACCTACAATAATGTCCTTAGCTTCCTTGTTAGTAAGTCCCAAGACCTCCTTAAACTTCTTAGCATAATTACCTTCTGAGTTAGGAAGGGAAAGTGGACCCATATGTGGAAAACTCAAGATGCCACTAAACTCCTCTAGCAATGGACATATTTCTCTATCACCAAACCTGAAGAGATGGGCATACATGAAAATCTCATAAAGTTACAGCACCTTTCAGAAACCCCCAATCAAGAGTAAAATGTGCAAGTAACTAAACACTAAAGCTTCTTCACCAGAAAGATTAGAGAGCAAAGTTTTGAATATCTGCATAATGACTATTTTTGAGAAGAAGAAAAAAGACAATGTTGAATGATTTTGTGTTGAAGCATACATGGGTATATATAGTGTGGAAAAAAAAGATCTCATGTCATGATAGGTCGGCCAAGACTTCTACCCTTAGCAAAACCCTAATCCAACTCGAAGACAAACAGCAAAAATAAAAGCCGACGCTGACGTGGCGCCACATGCGCCAGCCTCACAACGGGTGCAGGACCCGCACGGGCCTGCCACGTCAGCAGCTCTGTTTTCCCTTTCGTTTTCCGTCTTCCACAAATAAAACCCTATTGTGTCAATTTCCCATCCGATTTCAAACTTTGTTTTTGCTAAAAATTACTATTCTAATATTTACATTAGGAGTACAATAATGAGGGAAATTACTATTTTTGAAAATAAATTATTTCTCTTTACATCTTACACTTGTATATTTATGCATATAGATTTTTCATATTTTCATCATAAAGTCTTATATTGGCCATTTATGTGTCAGTTATCACTAGTGGGATGATCATTAGGATCAAATGAAAAATGCAATGTGAATAACATGAGACAAATGCAATAATCAGTCAAAGCAGTTACAGGTACCAAGTTGTTGTACAAGTTTTATATACAAATGCAACCATATGTCCTACATTCCATCTGGTCTAGGATAGCCCTGAAAGAAATAGTCATACATCCCTGCATTAGCATCCACAAAAGACCTGCCAAGCTCCACATCAAGATGGGGCTGAGTCGGCCTCTGGTCAACTGAAGATCTGTGAAGAAATGCAGCATGAAAGCCTCTTTGACCATCAGGAACAAAAGGACACATGAACGGGTTCACAAAAGGTCCACCAGCAACATTTTGAGAAGCACCGACGGAGGGTAACCCATGTAGGGGTTGTACAACGGTGGAGTAACATGATGAAACCCAAGATTGCTAATGGTTTTATACAGTTAACCCCAAATTTTACAGTTGACCTATATAGTATTCTTGTCAACTCTCCCTCACGTCATCACCTCCCTCTGTGAAGTGTGAAAAACTAGATCTCACCCACTCACCTCTCTCTCTCCTCTCCACGAATCTACTAACACGCGCGCATGGCGGCACCACCGACGGCCATTTGTCCTCGTCACTCACCCAGACGACTCCGGCGAGCGTGTATCTCCCTCGCAGTGGCCTCGTCTTCCTGTAAGTGCGGTATAAATACCGGGTATTCGCCACGCCTTATTATGTAAACCTAACTTGCATTTGATATTTATTTTAAGACTATTTTAAAGGACGGATGTTTGAAAGCTTGAGAAACAGGATTAGAAGTCATGTCCATCACCTTCCCCTCGTCTTCCTGATCATTTCCAAATATAATACTTCTATATTCGGCCTTAAATTGATTGATTTTAGCCCATTAATGGTTATAGTCAATTCATTAGTCAAACTCAGTCCAATAAAGTCAGCCCAGTCCAAATAAGTCAGCTCGGCCCACATAAAATCAGCTAATTTTCCCTAATTAATTAATTATTTAATTAATTAGTTTCATGGGGAAGAATTAACTAAAATTTAATCCAATTCCGAGTTCAAATCGATTAAAACACTGAAAATCTATCGGATAACAAACCCAAAACGCGTATATCCAAAATCAACGGACTAGAGAAGTCCAGGCCCCGCAGGAATCATGCGCCAGGCGCACGATTGTGTCACTTGTCGTGCGTGGGGCGCACGCGCACGTTTAAGCTTCGGATTTTTATCCGATTTCTTTCCGGCTTTTTCCCCAAGCAACCCTACACTATAAATACCCCCCCTCCATTCGACATTCAAACCACGCCGAACTTGATGAGTTCCTTCTTCTCTCTCTAGCCTAGCTTAACATACAACCACCCTTCTAAGCCTTTGTCCCGCGGTATTTGCACTCTATATCCCCCAACCTTGCATATTTAGCATTCATACTTGCAATATTGTCATACTTGTGGAGTCATTAGGCAAATCCCGTCCTATTTCTCTTGTTTTGCATGCAACTAGTTCATTGGATAGTCTTAGTATAGACCCCGATTTAGGTACTGAAGGCACTAACCCCCTTTTGTCAATTATCACCCATATTATGCAATGTAGCTTATAAATGTTCAAAGTGATCACTAACATGTAAATTAACCTTTATGTGCTAATAATGGAATATTGTGGCATATTTATACTTGGATAAATACAAATTGTATGTGATTTAAGATGACTAAATTAGATAATATTTGTTATTATGTTATTTAATCAATCTGTATGGTTAAAGCGCATATAATCGAATTAATTGTCTAGTAGAGGTACAAATTTTGCAACCGAACCACTACAGCTTTTTGGTTAAAACCTTACTTGCCAATCGTCCCTTTCGGTATTGTCCCTTCAGTATAATCCATTCGGTAAATAATGGCAAGTTAAAGGCATTTCATTTACATTTTGTACAAATATCTCTATAGCTATAATAAAGCAACTAATATAAAAGGTTTTTTTTTTGAAAATCCTAGAGAGAGAAACACATTCTAGAGAGAGAAAACCCTAAATCGGTTGTTTCTTTGATTTTGAACCTGTTCCCTTGGGGGCAACCCCATTGGAGCCATGGCGCGACGGGGGAGAGGTCGTGGAAGAGGCCAAAATCGTGGCGGTTTCAACAATAGTGATAGATCGTTTCAATCGGGATCTCAAAATCGTTCGAATGAAAATTGTCAGGTGCCACAATCGGCTGATGCAAGACAAATGAAGTCAGTAGCACAACTGCAAGGTGTTGGTGCTTTGGAGTTTGATTCGTCATCGTCGGTGAATGGGTCGCCCAGCATGGTTAAGGGAGTATTATCTCCAATAAGTTATATTCCTGAGGTGTTGAATGTTACTCCTAACAATCCACCTGTAAGATCAGATGTAGTAGATAATGGTGTGCAACAAGAAGCAAATAATTGAGCACCATGGAGATCTCTATTTACTGAGGTACCAACTACAAATTTTGATCCGAATATTGAGAAGTATGATAAGAGCAAAGGAATGCTTAAACTGGTTGAGGATGATGTTATTGATGATATTAAGTACTGGAAATCCGCCATTGTGGCTTATGTCCTTGGAGCAAATCCGCCTGTTCAGGTAATGGATGATTACTTTAGACGTATTTGGGGAAAATGTGGTTTAGATAAGGTAATAACTACGTTACCAAAAGGCGTCTTCTTGGTTCGATTTCATTCAAAAGATGGGCATGATAAGGTGTTGGAATTGGGAATGCAGATGTTTGATAAAAAGCCAGTAATCTTAAAGCCTTGGTCTCCGGGGATTAATGTTAAAGCTGATGAAATTAAAAGCATTCTTGTATGGGTTCAGTTACCTGGTCTTGATCCTAAGTTTTGGGGCAAGTCACCGATGAAGATCACTAGCCTAATTGGCAAGCCAATTAAGGCAGATAGAGCAACAAGTAATAGAGATTTGATACAGTTTGCTCGAGTAATGGTAGAGGTACCCCTTGATCAGAATATATTGAATTTATGGATGAAACTGGAGATGTGATAAAACAGAAGGTGGTATACGAGTGGAAACCTGTACTATGCCATGGCTTTTTTGGTTATGGGCATTCATTGGAACAATGCAGAAAGAAGACTTCTCAAGTTCCTGTTGAGCCTCAACCAGTTAATATGAGTAATAATGAGCAAGTACAGAAAGACAACAGAAATGTTGAGAGAGTGTCTTTTCGTCCAATGCCACAGAGAAGATTTGTGAGAAGACAGCAACAGTTCAGGCCTATTGTTCCAACCAACAATGCACTTACTCAGTTGGATGTGGAATCAGCTCATATTACTCAGGTAAATGGTAGTGATAAACAACATAATTATGTTGCTAGTGTTGAAAATGTGAATGAACAAGGGGGTGGTTCTAAAAATGTTGTTAATTCGGATTTACCCCCAGACCCCCTATGGAAAAAATATGTAGTTGGAATGTTAGAGGTCTAAGCCATTTAAATAAACAAAATAGTGTTAAATCACTATTATATCAAAATAAAATTGGTTTAGCGGGTCTCTATGAAACAAGGGTTAAGTCGAGTAAATTTGGTAATGTTCAAAGTAGTTTTTGTAGTGAGTGGAGTATTACTTTCAATAATAGTAGTCATAGAAATGGAAGGATCTCGGTCATTTGGAAACCATCTGTTTTTCATGTGAATATAATGAGTCAATCATCTCAATATATTCATTGTGAAGTTCAGTTTATTAGAACAGGGGAGAAATTTGCTTGTACCTTTATATATGCCTTTAATGATGATCTTGAGATAGTACCCTTGTGGAATGATTTATGTAAAATTGGATGAAGTGCTAACTTGGCTTGTTTGTGGAGATTTTAACAATGTTTTATTCATGAATGAGAGAGTAGGGAGTGTTGTTAGTAGTTATGAAATTGCAAAATTTAAAGATTGTGTTGCTTCTTGCAATCTTACTGATCTGAAATCAGTGTGCTCTTTTTTCACTAGTCAAATAAACAACAAGGAGAGAAAAGAGTATTCAGTAATTGACAAAGTGATGGCAAATGATGTATCAAAATGTTGAAGTCAATTTCTTACCTGAACGACTGTTTGACCACTGTCCAGCCATTATTCAGCTAAAAATGATATCTATTGTGGTAATAGACCATTTAAATATCATAATATGTGGAGTAAGTGGCCTGGTTTTTGGGATGTGGTTAAGGGGGAATGGGAAAAGAATGTGAATGGTGTTCCTATGTATAGGCTTGTGCAGAAAATGAAAAACTTAAAACAAGCTTTGAGGAAGTTTAATAGAAATGGGTGGTCTGATATTGAGAAAGAGGCTCATGTTGCTGAAATTAAACTACTCAAATGTTAAGAAGCATTGAGAATGGATTGTAGTAATGTTGTGTTGATTGAGAAGGAAAGGGAAGCTGCTAAAATTTGTAGAATAGTTTGTGATGCAAGAAATAGCTTTCTCAAGCAGAAGAGTAAATTGCACTGGCTTACTGAGGGGGACACAAATTCTGCATTCTTTTATAGCTCAATTAGGAAAAGAAGACAGCAAAATAGTATTTATACTATTCATGATGAGAATGGAAATGTTTGTGAAAAGACTGAGGAGGTGTCTGCTGCTTTTGTATCTTATTATAAACATTTGCTTGATTCCTCTAATGCTGCAAGAAGGAAACATGTTAATGAGATGATAGTTCAGAAGGGTACAATTCTATCAAAAGCAATGCAAGATGATCTGTGTAAGCAGTTCACAACCAGTGATGTGAAGAAGGCCATGTTTTCTATAGCTGGTGATAAACCTCCTGGACCAGATGGTTATAATTCACAGTTTTTCAAAGATTGCTGGGAGGTGGTTGGTGATGATGTGACTATAGCTGTGCTGGATTTTTTCAATAGTGGTAAATTACTGAAGAAAATCAACACCACTGCAATTTCATTAATTCCCAAAGGTAATCATCCTACCTGTGTTACTGAATATAGACCTATTTCATGTTGCTTAGTCATTTACAAATGCATTTCTAAAATGATTTGCATGAGATTAAAGGATGTGTTACCTTTTATAATCAATGAGTGTCAAGGAGCTTTTGTAAAAAACAGAAACATAGCTCAAAATATTTTGATCTGTCAAGATCTAATTAATCAATATACCAGGAAAGCAACATCTCCTAGGTGTATGATTAAATTAGATCTAAGGAAAGTTTATGATTCTGTTGAGTGGGAGTTTTGGAGGAAATGTTGAGAGCTTTGAAATTTTTTGTTTTGTTTATAAAATGGATAATGACTTGGGTATCCTCTCCTTATTATTCAATAGTCATTAATGGTGCTCTCAATGGTTTTTTCTCTGGAAAAAAAAAAGGACTTAGACAAGGTGATCCTTTATCACCTTTATTATTTGTGATTTGTATGGAATATTTAGCAAGGGTGCTATGTTATGCTGGGGAGCTAAATGACTTTAAATTTCATCCTAAATGCTCTTCAATGAAGCTTAATCATCTATGCTTTGCTGATGACCTCTTACTCTTCTGCCATGGTGATTATGCATCTTGGATGTTGATTATGAGGGGCTTTGCAACTTTTGCTGAAGCATCCGGATTGCAAGCTAACTCTGATAAGTCTGCAATATACTGTTGGAATATGGATACAGAATGTGTAAGAAATCTATCTGAAGCTTCTGGATTTCAAGTAGAACAACTGCCTTTTAGGTATTTGGGTGTACCTATATCAGTAAAGAAATTATCATGCAATGACTATGAAAAACTTGTTGACAAGCTCACTGTTAGAGTTAGAACTCTGAGTTCAAGGAATCTTACTTATGCTGGTAGATTGTAGTTCGTCAATTTTGTCTTGATGTCGATTCATAGCTACTGGTCTGCAGTTTTCATCATTCCTAAAACTGTATTAGAGAAAATCTCTGGCATATGTAGAAACTTCTTGTGGGATGGAAAAACAGTGTTCAATAGAGTCCCTCCCATAGCTTGGGACATTATGTGTAGATCAAAGAAGTATGGTGGGTTAGGTGTAAAACAATGTCTGATGTGGGATGTTGCTGCCATTGGCAAGTATACCTGGTATATTGCTAACAAAGAAGACATGTTATGGGTCAAATGAGTGCATCATATTTATATAAGGGGGAAACCTTGGTGGGAATATTCATGTTCCCGGATGTCTAGCTGGACTTGGAGGAAAATAGTTGAATGTAGAGACAAGTTCAAAGATGGATATACAGCTAATAGATGGGATTTTGGAAAAAATGGTGAATATTCTATCTCATCTGGCTATCAATGGCTCCAACCTAGATATGAAAAGGTCGACTGGTCAAAATATGTTTGGAATAGAATCTCTGTTCCCAAACATCAATTCATTTCATGGATGGTAGCTTTGGATAAATTGAAGACAAAGAAAAAGCTAATGCAATGGGGGATTAGTCATGATGATTTATGTCCTCTGTGTGGTATTGAAACAGAAGACAGTAAGCATTTGTTCTTTAACTGTATTTTTAGCAAGCTTTGTAGCAAGATAATGTTCAGTTGGATGAAGCTGTCATGTATACAGAATGATCTCCAAAGCATATGGATATGGATATCTATAAGAATCAAAGGTGTGAAAGTTCGAATGAAGGTGGTCCTGGCTATGATAAATGCGCCGATATTTGAAATTTGGAGGGCTCGCAATGACAGTGTATGGAACAGCAAGGTGTCAAGACCAGAAGTTGTTTGCAATCGAATCAAGTTTGAACTTAGAACTAGAGTTCTCTGTTTATTGAGTAAACATATGAAATGTAAAGATAGAACGTGGTTTGATAGTTTATATTACTAGATAACTTTAGAAAAATGTAGATCTTCATAGAAGGGACGCATTTTTTACCAAAAAAAATATAAAAGGTTTTACAATTGTTTTGCTAATAGTAATTATACTTAATAAAATTGGTGGCGACTTTAAGCATCAGCATTCAAACCTACCTAGCGGGTAGACAATCGGGTTTACCAAGAACCGAACGGGGATTACTGATCCTCCATTAGGGGACGGGGCCCAGGCGTCTACACTTCCCTCGACGTGCACTCTTTCTCCTTCCCGACCTCTGCCCCTCTCCTGCACGTACGGGGCAGATGCGGCCATTCAACGACGTCGACCACACAGAGAGACTCGCCGCCGTCTTGTCTTCGTTGGGCATGCACATATCTGACCGTCCGAGCCTTCTCTCTCCTACGTTTTGTCTTGGATTTGTGTAACCCGTTTTGTCGACCAGTTTCCCTTTCTTGACCCTCGGATGCGACCCATTACTGCCTCTCATAGGCGTCGACAAGGGCAGGCGCAACCTTTCCATGGTGGTTCGACGTGGGTCCCCTCTTTTTTAACCGTGGTTGTTAAGTGGGTTGTTGTCGACCCGTTTTCACAACACAAGACCCGTTTGCCCGTTTTCAGTTGCTTTCACCCGCGACCTAGTTGGACATGTTTGACCCATTTGGGTTATTTGAGCTGTTTGACTCGGAAAGTTTGACCCATGTGGATCTAATGGGTAATGGACTACGGACTCTTCTTTTATTTTTACAAGAAAAAGGATTTCCATATTATTTTTATTATAAAACTGATTTTGAATATTATTTAAATAAATTTTTATTATGGTTATTTGTTTTATTATAGAGGATGATTGCAATACCGAACTAGGACTAAACCGTATTTTATTATTAGCTATTTGAGATAATTACTATTATCTCATGCCACATGGTTGTTTATGTGCTACTAGGAATATGATGTTAAGATTTTTTATCTTATGAGATGACATTTATATTTGTATGAATATATTCTATTTGACTTGTGTATGTGGACCGTATGCATTGCTTGGCTTATTTTAGTTTACGATTATATGAAAGATGATTATGATTGATTATATTTATGATTATTAAGAACGATTAAGTTTATGATTATATTTAAGTTTATTATGAATGATTATGTTATGATGATTAAGTACGATTAAAGATGATGATATTATGATTCATTATAAACAGACGAAAAGGTGTGACAGACGAGTCACAAGGCATAAATAAAAGGTTATTATGAAAGATTATTATGATTGTTATGAGCCTTACGTGTGTTTGTAATCCGACCTTAAATGGTTAATAACGTAAAGTGTAACGGGAAGTAATCTCCTCTGCAGACCCACATCAATTGATCAGGTTGAGGGGCCATCTGATAGGAAACTCGGAACTTCGATTTATGATGCATGGTAATGGACTGGCTTATATTTTTTAGATTTCCTCTTTAGGCTAGTCATTTCATTCCTAGTTGGTTTCGTATGCCCTTTACTAAGACCCTGACTAGGATAGGTGTGCACACTGAGACTTATGTATGTATAGTGCCGGCCACGAGAGATCCTATCATCGGGAATTCTGCTTTACGATTAAGGTGTTCGCTTCCCAAAAACCAAGTAAACTTATGATTAAGAATTAAGTATAAGTACTGCTCTATTGATTTTATATTCTTCCGCTATTGTTTGATGTATTTGTGTTTATAATGAGTGATCACATGTTACGTGTTTCTTTCATTTATTATTTATGTTGCATGCTTGGACGTTAAAGGTTTTTGCTAAGTGCGTTACTTGCGGTGATTGTAATTACTCGTGTGACTAACTAATCACCTTCTGTGACCCGATGGTGGATTTGCCGGCGAGAAGATTGAGTTTTGCAGGTTATCATGGGATGGGTCAGTGAAGATGTGAGGAGGAAACACATGTACGGTTATAATTTAAATTGGTCTAGATCACATAGATTAATAATGGTTTTATATTTTGGTATCTATGGTAAGTAATACTCTTAGTAGGGTTATGGGTAGAATCTCGGTTGTATTTATTATTCTCATTTCCATATTATTATTATCTATTTGTATTAAAAAAAAATAGCCCCATACTGAGGGTGTTACAGCGCCGGATCCCTTGCTGCATGCACCGGAGCCTGGCCGCATGCTCTAGGGGTTAGCAGTGAAGTCAGGGTTGTATCTTTCCGGATTTTTTCCAATATTTACCCTAATATAGCCGATTCCGGAATTTGTCCATCCTCCACTATAAATACCCCTTCATTTACACCATCTTTAGTAACACACATTCCCCTTAGCATTACTATGCCAAAATCACTCCACACTACATAGAAACACACAAACCCTAAACTTCTCTTACAAAACTTCAAACTCTTAAGCAAACACAACACTTTAAACACATCAAAAAAACACTTTCAACCATCTTTATACATCATAAGCGCAAAGGAGAAAGAAGACAAGACCAAGAAGACCTTTTCTCAAGTCATCAAGTCACGCCACGATCCTCTAATAGTCTTGAGTAGCCTTTCACTAAAACTTTTTCCCTTCTTCTCCCGTTTCTCTTTAAATATTGTATTGACCATACCAATTTCTCTTTTGAAATCTAGTAACGTGTGTATTAATGTGAAAGTACTTGATAATACTTTGTAAGGTAATCATCAAGATGTGAACTCTAAAGGATTAACAGTTTTATCTTTGTACATACTCTTTGTACATATTCTTTATTTCTTGTCAATCACCATATTAATTGCTCAAACATGACTAATAATCTAAGTGGACATTAAACATCAAAATTGGATTACTTGCCTAAAGTGAATTGAACTTGTTTGTTAAACAACTTGGCTAATTCTTTAATACATGCGTATGATATCACCGACAATCAGATATGTTTATTAGATTGTTAATCTTACAATTTAAGTGGTTCTTAATCATCAAATTGATACTATATAATCACAAAAAAAAAAAGGATCATGATTCCAACCTACTATGAAGTAACAACTATCTCTTTTCTCTCTCAAACCACATATATAGCACCTCTGCAGTCCCATCCTCAACACCTCTAATATCCAACTCATTCCCACTCTCTCAACGCACTCAACGCATACCACCACCTACCTCCAAACCCTCA
>ONZK01001559.1:18682-39393 GCA_900322385.1 Pharnaceum exiguum | reverse complement strand
TCCGGCAGCAGGTTGGGGGGCATCATCATCATCATCATGCTAGGTCGGATTCTTGGGGGTCGAGTGGGGGTGGGACGGGGTCCCACCCGTTGGTTTATTCGGGTGGGGTCGGGGGAAGTGGTGGAGGTGGGAGTGGAGGGACTGGTGGGTCGGTGAATTCGCCGCCGTTGAATGTGTTGCCTGCAGGGAATATATGTCCGTCGGGGAGGATAGCGAAGGGTGGAGTGGGGGTGGGGATGATGGGGGCTGCGCCTGCGCCGAGGCAAGGGGCGTTGGGGTCAGGGCATGGGTATTATGGGCATGGGAGTATAATGCGGAGCGGTGGGAGTGGAGGTGGGAGTGGTGGAGTGGAGAGGAGGAGAGGGGAGGTTTTTGAAGGGAGCGATCCGGGTAGGCGAGGAGGAGGGGGGAGTGTCGGTGGGGGGATGGATCCAGAGGAGTTAAAGAGGCTTGGGAATGAGCAGTATAAGAAGGGACATTTTTCCGAGGCTTTGAGCTTGTATGATCGAGCTATTGGTATTTCTCCGAGTAATGCTGCTTACCGGAGTAACCGGGCTGCAGCGTTGACGGGTTTGGGAAGGATTGTGGAGGCTGTTAAAGAGTGTGAGGAAGCTGTTAGGTTGGATCCTTGCTACGGTAGAGCTCACCTCAGATTAGGTTCTTTGCTCGTTAGGTGAGTTGGTGAATGAGTCCACTGCAAAGATTTGATCATTTGGTAGCAGAATGTTTTGTTTGTTTGTTTCATGCTACATTGTTTTGCTGCGGACGGTAGATCTAGAATTGTTTAGGGAGCTTTTGATGCTGGAGATTATTATGGTTTTGTATTTGTGATGCTGCATTGTGGAGTTTGTTTGTTCTTCTTGTATTTGTACAAGTCATATGTGGTGGTGAATGTTCAATTTGTCAAGTTGATGATCTCACTTTCAACTTCAATAGGGAACATTGTCGTCCATTTTGCAATTGATGATTTGAGTGTATTGATAAAGGTGATGTTTGTGGTGTTTCCTGGTTGTGTTCTTAAGTCAGTCTTGATGTTGCATTCCGTTGTTGAGTTTTGGAGTCTTGGATTACGAATAGCCTAATTACATTTGTGTGGTTGTTGGGAACTAAGATATCTGTAAGAGTAGCTAATCATTCAATTGGCGTCATCAATAGAAGTATAGAACTGTGACTTCATGTTTATCTGTTATTTTTGACTTGTCACTGTCAATGTTTAATTCTGTCTTCATTTCCTATTATTACTGTTGGCCAATTTCATTAATTGATTACTAAGAAACCTTTGCTAGCTTGTCATCTGATGATTTGCAGAGGGGAATCTGAACTGCATTTCATATAATCATCAATCTAGGAGAGCCCCAAACTGCCATGGTCCTCCTAGACGTCTTGTGTTGATGTGAGACGACAAAATATCAGCTATTTATTTGCCATCAGAAGTGGAATAGTTCATGAGTCTGCGTGTTGATTAATGATGTCATAAACTCTACTCAAGTTCCTGGTTATTTTTTTGTCCGGTTGCCAATCTAGGAAGAGCATCATCACACAATTCTGTGTTTGTAGAAATTTACCTCAATTAGGCACGTCATGTGACGTTGAATTATTCTCGCATGTTGATTATTCTATGTGCTATTATGGTGTAGGTTAGGACAGGTTGAAGTTGCTAGGAAACACCTTTTTCATGGTGGCCAGCAGCCGGATGCAATTGAATTGCACAAGTTGCAAGCGGTAGAAAGGCATCTAACTAGATGTGCCGATGCCAGGAAACTTGGAGATTGGAAAAGCTCATTGAGAGAAGTCGATGCTACCATTGCTGCCGGAGCTGACTATTCCCCTCAGGTAAACATTTTGGCTACTTTTTTGGTACTCTATTCTTTAGGAGTAGCTGTATGCATCCTGCACCTAGGAGGGTTTGGATTTTGGAAAGTAGAGCTAAATGGTATGATGTATGTTCAGCTCTTTACTTGTAGAGCAGAATCCCTTCTGAAGCTCCAGCAGCTTGATGGCATCGACAGTATCTTATCCAACATACCAAAAATTGATCCATGTCCACCATGCTGCTCACATAGTAAGTTTTTTGGGATGCTTTCTGAGGCTTACCTCTTTTATGTCCGGGCCCAGATCGAGATGGCGCTGGGAAGGTGAGTAGAGGAAGTCTAAATTCTTCTGGAGCAAGAATCTTTGAAGCTCAATCGGATTGTGTGAACAGATGATGGATATCTTGCAGGTTTGAGAATGCAGTTACCTATGCTGAGAAGGCTGGGAAAATTGATCCTAGGAGTGTTGAAGTTGCAAGTTTGCTAAACAATGTTAGGCTGGTGGCAAGGGCCCGTGCTCGTGGAAATGATCTCTTTAAGGCGGAAAGGTTTACAGAAGCATGTGCTGCTTATGGAGAAGGCTTGAAGCTTGATCCTTCCAACTCGGTTCTATATTGCAATAGAGCTGCCTGTTGGTTTAAGCTTGGAACATGGGAGAAGTCTGTGGAGGATTGCAACCATGCTCTCCGTATCCAACCTAATTACACCAAAGCTCTTCTTCGGAGGGCTGCATCAAACAGCAAGGTAATAGACTTCCAAGATCTTCTATTTTCTTTTAAGAAGTTACACCGGCAAAGACGTGCCTTGAGAAAATAGAGTACAAGATTTGAACCTGTTTTTCTCTGCTGATTGTAGCTTGAACGGTGGGCTGAAGCTGTGAAAGATTATGAAGTTTTGAGAAAAGAGCTTCCTCATGATAATGAAGTTGCTGAATCCTTATTTCATGCCCAAGTTGCACTGAAGAAATCCCGTGGTGAGGAAGTTTATAATATGAAGTTTGGAGGTGATGTTGAAGAAATTTTAGGTCTTGAACAGTTCAGAGCAGAGATATCGTCGCCAGGTATCCTTTAAACTTCAGTCCCATACTATTTTCGTCGGAGGAAATCAACAAAAATCTTCTACATGTTCATGACATTAATTTGTGTTAATCTAGGTGCATCTGTGGTCCATTTCAAAATCGCCTCAAACCCGCAATGCAAACGCATGTCATCGTTCTTAGACATGCTTTGTGGTCGTTACCCTTCCATCAATTTTCTTAAGGTAACTTTTCCATTTGATTACGATATAATGATTAGCTGTGCGTGCTTATTCCTGTTGTATTAGACTACATTTGAAGAATTTCCAGAAATGTTCTTTCAAATACATTTTTACTTTGCGGAAGCATGTATTCTGATTCTGATTCCTGACCTGTGCTTTAATATTTTCCTATGCATTATGTGCGAAAAGTACATACTAGTCAATGACTGATTGTGTTTTCTGTTTTTCTCTATTCAAATAAAAGGTCGATATTGAAGATAGCCCGGATATAGCTAATGCAGAGAATGTGAGGATCGTACCAACATTCAAGATATACAAAAATGGTACACGGGTGAAGGAGATTGTAAATCCAACAAGTGACGTTTTGGAAGCTTCAGTAAGACACTACAGTTTTTAGTGATATGACTGTACGCTTATTTGTCGGTTCCCTGAGTTTTTTCAGAAGTTATCTTCTTGCAGCACCTCGCCAACCCAACCCTCCCAACCGCCCCAAACTGATGGGATTCCTCCCATTCGAAACATCCCCATCTTTTCCCGACCTAAGTTTGTGTGGACTGCAATTTGTTCACCCGTCACATAAAGGGCCAGAGCTACAAAATAATCTGATTTATGAGCCATTTTCTGGAGGACCCTAGAGAGATAGCATAGAACACTCCCTCCCCTTTCACCTTCTTAATTCATTCATTCATTGCACATCACTCTCTGGTTCCATCCTCGTCTACCATAATTCCTTGTTTACTTTCCTATTGGAGCTACTTTTTCTTTAGTTTTCGCTAGGACCAAGCACCATTCTTATGTAAAATCGCCCGACCGTCCAAAAATATTTGTTCGACTGTAAACAGCCCAAAATATGTGTATATCTTCGACCATATGCAGTCTTCATGAAAAATGAAAACGAGAAATTTGCATGGAGGAGCTGGATGGCTGGCTGGTAGAGAAGAGGGATCTGTACATGTATATATTTGTTGATGATATATACAAAAAATTACAAATTGGAGGCCATGATGGAGATTGGATGCCTGGTGGGTAATTTAATGGGTTAGTGAAAGATGGATGAATATGATCAAATGAATGTTTATTTTGATAATTTGTTACTTTTTGCCCAACCATTTCAATTATTTTTATCAATAAAAATTCCCCAATTTTTTCCCCCTGATATTATCGCCAGTTTTTACTTTTTCTCTGCTCCCCTCTCCCCCACCATACGCCCACTTTTTTCTCCAGTCACTGTTGCATCTTGCAGGGCAGTGACTTTTGGATCACAACAGCATAATGATAGTTTTTCTGCTTTTCTCAACGGATGGCTTCTTCCCTCTTTGATGGGCATGCAATATCTGTGGTAGTCTTATGGTTGTACTAATGCATGCATGTGTCTTAATTGAGGTTTTCTTGTATTTTCTTTGCAACTTTGTTTGCAATTATGGGTTGGCTGTGGTAGTTGACTAGTTGATGCCATTCATAACTGCTGCTGTCTTCCAGCGTGTACCGCCTTCTCGGTTCCTCTCTCTCTCCCCCCAACCCACCTTATAGAAAAAAAGGGAAAGATAAGGTCAAATTGCCTTATTTTTACAACTCCCAACGTAAGGCGTAACGAGTATGGGATGAAGCATTGAGGGCTTATCTTTTTTTTTTTAAAAAAAAATATGTATATTATTATGATATGCATGCACTGTTTCAGGGAAGCATGTGACGGCATGGTAGCAATTTGGAGCAGGGCATGTTTTAACTACATTAGGCACGGTATTAATTTGTAGTGTATGGGCTGCTGCCTAGTGCGTTGCTTCTATATCCTCCTTGGCAACCAAAAAGGGGGAGGCAAATAAAAACTGTAGTTTACAAGTTGTAATTACTAGGATTTGATGAGTTTCCACTTTTGATAATTTCTTAGCAAATCACCATTAATACTGCAATCTTAAGAGTCTCCAGAACTGTAATGCCATTAATAGGTTTCTTGAGTTTTAAACAAGTGAGAAGCACAATCGTTTGTGCGCTTAGATCATTCCAAAGGTAGAAGCATGTGCTAGTACATATTGGATGACACTTGTGTCACGTGCACTAGATCTTAAAATGTGTCAGGTATATCTCTTATTATAAGTATTTGTTGAAGTACATTGGTTGCGTAAATGGGATAGGACCCCACTTAATGAACCGACCATTATGATTAATTATATATGATTAATCTGATACAAAACAAACAATTTCTGTGTGGAACAGAATCATTCTTTGTGGCTAAAGTGTTTTTCTCTGTCATATCTCATCAGGATTCTCCTTAATCAAGGGGCAATGAGTTTGTTCAATTAGCGTAAATTTTGAATGATCTCTTTCAGTCTTTTAGAAAATGTTGGAAATGTGCTCCAATAAGCCTTGCTTCATCTTTCAATCAGTTTTGGTTAAGATCAGTGCATTGACAGTGGGGGCGAGGTAATAATAACCAAAGGTGGATACACTGAGAAATAAATTAGAAGAAAAACTTAACTCTTGTAATAAGTGTTTGATTCTGCGGTTCTGCCGAAGTGAATGATTTGGAGTTTGGACTGGTCTGGTTATTTGGGAGTAATCAGTCTTAAAGAACGGGGGCGTCTGAGATGTAAGACTACACATAGTTAAAACCCCTGTAATGTAATGCAAATAAGAAGAAATCGCATATTGGTTTGGTGTTGTTATTGTCATGCTCGATGACTCTATGTTCCATTATCTCACAAGTTATGGCATTAAAGATGTTTGGCAAACCCTCCCAAAATAAGCAGTCCCCACAACATGGCTAATTTCTGCTACTCATTCTCACTGTTTTTTTGTGGGTGTTGAGTTAAGGTGAGTGATGGGGTTGTTGCACCCGGCTGCCCGGCTGGATAGAAGGCGACTTGCGGGGCTTTGTTTTGTTTTAGTTAAATTTTGTGAAGGTGACATGTACTATATGCCGTTGCATTCAATTTTCTTTTGCAAATTTTTGGCTTTTCCATTTCTTCGTCTGTTAAAATTGTCCGTATTCTCTTTATCTTGGTATTGACACTCCTTTGAGGGTCGGCTACTTTGTCAATTATACTAGCAGTAGCCTACAAATCTTCTTCCCTGCAAATACCTCAGCGTTATTAGACTTTTTACCTCATTACCTGCTGACTCAAATAATTAATTATAATCATGCATTCATGCTGACCGAATTTGTAGTTGGTAGATTGCATTGCTTCTTGTCGGTTGTGCAAATTATGTGGAGACACGGTTGCTACTTTCTAGAGACAAGAAGCTCATACGGAGTAGTCTTCATGGTAAACTAAACTGCAACGAGATGGGCAAAACTTAACAAGTTCTAGACTAGAAGAGATTAAGCTGAGTAATTAAAACACAAACGATTAGGGTGAACCACATAAACTAGTAGTACTACTGTACTACTAAGTTGTTATTGTGTGGTTATTGCTCTCATTTCTTGTGCAAGTACCTTTCCATGAAATGAGACTATTTATTGAGCACAAAAATTTGTGTGAACCCCTTTTTCAAATATTGCACTGAGTAATTAGTAACAAAAAAAAGTTGATTAATTACCATTCTGGTAATCATTAGACATTAGTGATCCCTGAATCATATATGAAATGAATTCACACAAATTTTTGTGTTTATTAAGAATACTTAAAGAGAGTTGTAAAGTGAGTGAGTTTTAAGGATAGTTGTACAAATAATCTTGGTACAACACTTCTCTCTCTAAAAAGAAATTGGTGCAACACTTACATTAGGTAAATTTTGTGATTGGTAATAAGATCTGTTTTTTATTTTAAGATTTAAAAAATATGATTTATAAATTAGTCACAATTTGAGAGGACTTCTAACTAGAGTTTTACCAATTTTTACATTGAAAATCGTAAAGAGTTGTATCTAAATAACACCAACAAGGTTGCCCTCAAAATATCTAGGTGAACCAATTTTGTTACATTCATCCATCTCGAGTATTCCACCAATATCTCTTATCCTAAATTATCCTTATGAACTAGTTTTGGTTCATTACCACTCTCTTTCCTATATTTTTCATGTACCCTACCGGTTACCACTCCTTCTCTACCATCACCTCAATTTTGTTAATATTATGTCTGTATTGTTAATATTTTAGTAACTAGTTAAATCTGATAATTTCTAATTATGATTAAATAAGTGAACAACGGGTTAAATAATTATAATTATAATGTTTTATCTTTAAAGAAATTATGAAAATATATTATACTTAAGTGTCAATATTATTGTTAATTGTTGTTGATTTAACAAAAAAATATGAATAACAAATTATGATTCATAATGCATAGTTTACCATCTAACCAAAAATGTTCTTGGCAGTTACTGTTTGCACAGAGTTTTAGGCAATGGAGTTGTAAACTGTGGTTGAGATTTCTCCAACAAAAAAAGTAAGAAAGAATGTCAACCATATAAAAGCTTTTTTGTATAGTAGTGTAAAGAACCTAATGAAATAGGAAGTGTATAAAACTTTGTGCGACAGAGGTAGTATATGATAGTAACATAATTATTGAAACCAGATATTAAAGACTTTTAAGTAAAAATTAACATTAATTCATTAAATTTACCGTTGTTCATCATTTTTAAAAAAGTATAGACACACAATCACAATAAACAGTATCATATTGTGTTACGATGCAAGTAATAACTATTTTCAACAAGATATTTTGTGTCATACAAGTACCTTTGAAGATATTTACTCGACCTAAAAATTACCCACTATCTAAACCGAATAAAGTAGGGTTGGAATATAAAAAGTTGACCAAAAACAAAAAAGACATCAAACCTGACGACTTGGTACAAATTGGGAAAACTTGACTCAAACAACCATTTGGCGAGAAACATAGATAACACATTTTGTTTAGGAGTTTACAAAATACTTCCGATGATAAAACCACTAATTGGACATCTATCTAATATTTATAGGTGACAGAATGCCTTAGAGACTTGAGAAAATGATCCGACACTAGCCTCATAGCCTAGTTGAAGCAATAATGGCCCTTGGCCCAATAATCATAGCATCACCCGCTCATATTAATTAAAATTACACCCTAGGTGGCACTGCGTAATTACTAACTAATTGATCCACAAAAATCTGAGTCCATTCAATAAAATTAGCCCAATCCAAGAAATAAACCCAGCCTAAATATTAAATCACACTCTTCTCTCTCCATTTGATTTAACTTTCTGGAAAAAAAATGAAGTTACTTGGGGTAAAATTATTTCCCAAAATTGAAAAGGTTTCTTAGACCAAGAGTAAATATTTCCATATTCATTCGTCTCAATAACGAAAAATAGGACTGAATTAAATAAACAACAGAAGTTAATTAAATTTTCTAATAAAAAAGCCCATTGCCGGACCCTAACGACCAAAAACACAATTTGACAGCCTATGCAAGGCACCAGAGCTCAGCACCAGGCACTCAGTTTTCCTATCGAAATAGATCTTCAAGATATATTCCCTTCATTTTCTAAAGCTTTCCCCCACCCCTTCTTACGCGTTTGTTAGCACATAGTTTTTCTCTTGGACTACTAAGAGTCCAGTCGTGCTTCCAGAGGTTTGGATCTTTCAATCTTATGTCGTGAGGGTGTGACAATGCCTCATCGCCTTTTATCTGAGCATCTAGTTTGAGATGGTCCTTTTTTTCATTAAGGAATTCTCTCTTAGAGCCGACGAATCTTTCATAAGCTTTTATTCAAATAGGGTCAGAGTGCCGGTTCACTCGCCTTCTTTTGGCGTGAAGTACTTGTTCCCTTCATCAAGATACCAACCAACCAAGAGAACTTGAGCAAATATTTTAGAGAGCGTACCGCGCCCCAAACGGCACAATCAAGAAGAGAGCTAGACTACGATATCATTCTCTTTACGGCGAGACCTGCTAGCCCATTTTCTCATACCCCCCTTTTTTTAGTTTAGGGCATTATTTCAAGCAAGTGAGTGCGGACATTCTTTCAAGTAAAGAAAGATGGGCCAAACCTTCTTTTTGATACATCGATCACATAACAAGTTTGAAAAGTCTAAAAAGCGCAAACTCGCCACGGAGCTTGGATACGTTTCATGTTATTTATATGTCGTTTGAAAGCAGCTTGAAGGTTCTCTCTTTCTTACCCACATAACATGATACCACACTTCCACGATTAACCGGACGTCTCGCTACTGATGTGAAAGCTGTTGTCTTGTCCATTCCTGGAACTAAGGCTCTTGGCCTGGTTGGATTATAAGAATATAAGTACAGTTGGCATTTGGCCCTCACTAGCTCTTCGTTCGACCAACGCTCACTCAGAAATTAAATGAAAAACATTTGACCTCTTTCTTTCCTTTACTCTTAGTACCGGACAAACCAACAAGAAACCCACTACATAAGGCATATGTACCCCATATCTTAGTTGGTATTAGTGGGAGTATTCTTAGACACCTACTTGTCGTCTTAGGTTTTTGGATGCGTAGATTGTTCCAAAGCCTTGAGCTTGTACATGCTTCATCTTTAGGAGCGACAATTAAAAAGGTAGCGAGACTAACCGCAATTACAAGAATAGGGTTAACCAATGTGATTGACTGCGATGGGAGGGATGCAACTCCCAACCATACAATTGATCTTAGAACAGATGCTTTGACTTTGGGGTGGTTTCTCCAACACATGTGGTTTTGGCCTAGGCCCTGACATCGAAAATCTAATAATCTGTTAGGTGGGCTTTAAATCAAGTCGCAAGCTCAAGTCAATGCAAATAGCCACTGTTCTTTTTTCACCTCGATAGAAAACAACTACGACACCTGCTTTAATTTTATTGTTTTCTCCGGCCCAGCCAAATAAAAAGACCTTGAAAAATTTCAAATTTGCTTTCCAGACTCTATTATCTAATGCGTAAGCATGACCATGAGAGAAAGTAGAACCCTCCCTTAAACCTTTACTTTTACAGAAGTTCCCCTCCTCTACTATGAATACAACCCCCTACACCCCAGTTTGAACACATCATTACCCTACTGATTACAATGAAAAAATCCCTCCTCACTTCACCAAAATTCTGAAAACTCATTGCTTTAAGTCCTAAAAGTTCAAACTCTTAAGGAAAGCACTACACACAAACACCTCAAAATTATCTTAATTCGTACAACCATCACCCTATACAAATCACAAAGCAGCAAGAAAAATCAAGACAAGGATACCTTCTCTCAAGTCCTCAAGTCCTCAAGTCCATTCAACATCCTCTAACAATTTTAAATAAACTTCCAATAAGATAAAACAAATTTGAAGGCTCTTTTTCCGAAAACTCTTCCTTTCTTCGTCTATTCCTTCTACTTATTGTATTTCTCAATTCCAATTTTATCACTTGAAATCTATAGACTTGTGTGTTAGTGTGAAGATACCCAATTAAACTTTGCAAGCTAAGGTAATCATCAAATTGGGATCTCCATTTGACTAACAGGTAGGGATGTCAATAGGACCTGTACCCTACCCAAACCCGCTAGACTCTATCCGATAATATAGGTTATGGGTCTAAAAATTTTGGACCCGATGGATCCGGGTAGGGTCCAAGACCCGTTAATATTAAATGGGTATGGGTAGGGTCTCAATTTCAGACCCGAGACCCTACTTGTTTAAAAAATAAAAACATAAATTCTGGTTTGCTAGATGCTATTGCTTATTGAGTACTGAGTACAACGATGGTATAAGCTAATATTAAAAAAAATCAAACAAATAAACCTACCCTAAATGCTCATTTCATCTTCTTTGGTTCCGCCGCACCCTCTCCCTGTGTCTCTCCTTCTCTATCTCTTTCCTTTCACTCCCATGTCTCTCCTTCTCCATCTCTTTGTTCTTACACAATCCACATACTCTCCTTCTCCTCTCTTTTCTTCACTCTCCCACTTCTCCATCGAATCATCAAATCCCAGATCGATCAAATCATTGAAACCCAATCATCGATGGCTCAAAACACAACATGGCGATCAGAAAAAAAAATTACTAGAAGTGTTGCCCAGATTGAAGCATGGAAGGCTTGAATCTTCTTTTTTTCTAGTTTAGATTGTTCGCAGAGGAGAGATCCTTGTATAAGTATTGATACGTACTTCAAAAAATACAAACGAGTGCTTGAAGCACTTACAAAAAGTTAATAGTTAATCGAATGAAAAAATAACAGAGACCTGGTAAGGACCCGTACCCTTTAAGGACCCGAAAGGTATGGGTAAGAGTCTAGAAATTCTAGTCCCGGTGGGTAACGGGTAGAGTATATGGGTCCAAGGGTCTTTACCCTTAACGGATCCAGTGTTGACATCGGGGCTTTACCCGAACCCTACCCGTTGACATCCCTACTAACAGGTTTCTTTTATATATTTTGTACTTGTTTTCCTATTTTTCTTTATTAATGTCAATAACTTCTCTTAAAACTTGCATTCGAAGATGGCTCATAAGTTAGATTGGACCTTATAATCGATCTTAACACAAAAGTGCTCATTATTATTGGACTTGTTTGCCTAAAAAGGAATTAGACTTGCATGTTTAATCACTTGGCTGTATTCCTGTAGTTATTGTTTTATTAACAGGGTATTGTCACGCCTTATGATGCAAATCTAACATGCATTTGACATTTGTTTTTTTTAATATTTTTATTGTTAACGGATCCTTGAAAGCTTGAGAATCGAGACCTGGAGTCGAGTTCATTATTTTCATCCAGTATTATTGTTCATTTAGGCCTACAACATCAGCATACTAGCCTACATATTAGTTGATTTTATCCCACAAGCCTAATATCCAATTAATCATTCATCCAAGTCCATAAAACTAGCCCAATCCACATAAAAAAGACAGCCAAATTAAGCCATTTAAATAATTAATTTTTAAAAAGAAATTAATTGATTTCTTGGCGGAGAATTAATCTCTTGTTTCCCCTTTTACACACATTGAAAGAGAGAATAAACCCTAGTTGTATTAATTCCATTCTCCACACGGATAATATTTCATAATAAAATAAGAAAAAGTAATAATTCCTCCGCAAGCAATCAAGTCCGGCGCGTCGCGGTGGGCCTAAGCCCAAACCTTTTTCCGCAAAAAGCAAGAGAAATTTGGCAACGTGGGACGGACCAGAGTCCGGCACCACGAGCTAGGCCCTGCGTGACGCGCCGAGCTTCCTTTTTGTTCCCGTTGTTTTTTTCTTGTTTTTTTTTCACAATATTGTTTTATTTCATTTCGATTTTACACATATTCTCTCAGATACATCTTTTGGTCAAAGATTTCTCATTTCCTCCCCTATAAATACCACCCTCCTACTACTTCAAAAACACACCTTATTTATGCAACGTTAGTATGCTGAATTCTCTTCCCATCTCTACATAAATCACTCTAATTTCCACACAAACACGTCGCTTCTAGTCTAAAATCAACTAAATTTCTACATAAACACATAAGGAAACACTTTAATCAAGTAGTCAAACATCTTTTCAAGCAAATAGCGCGTGTTTCAAGTGCTTAAGGTGATCAAGCCAAGCAAGTCCCATTTCCCAAGTTTTGCAGGCATCTCCAAACATGTACTTAAGGGAAACCTATCTCCTCTCTTCCCCCTTTCAAACTACCATTTAATTTCCATTTTATCAGTAATCACCATATTTTGTAATGTAATTGATTTGAACACAAAACGATCACTTTAACATGTAATTTGACTTTATGTGTTAAAAAAGTAACACGCTGGCATGTGTAAATTTGGCTAATTAATAATTAATTAATAATATTTGCAACCAAAGAGTTGTTCTTATTCAGGGGTGAAGTTTTACCTCTACTAGTCAAATAATTAACGTCTTTATGCTCAAAACCACTTAAATTGTAGCATTAACAACCTAATAAATTTATCTAAGTGTCGGTGATATCATATGCAAATATTAAAGACTTAGCCAAATTGTTAACATACAAGTCCAATTCCCATTTAGGAAATAATTTGATTTTAATGTTTAAATGACCACTTTGATTTATGTCAAGTTGCAAACAATATAGTGATGATTAGCAAGAATATGTAAATATGTAAAAAGATAAAAACCGTTACTCCTTTTAGTGATGACATCTTGATGATTACCTTGCAAACTCTTTTAAAGTACCTTTCACACTAATACGCACGTTAGTAGATATCAAGACAGAAATTAGAATTGACAATACGGTACGTATTTAAAGGAAAACGGGAGAAGAAGAGGAGAAGTTTTAGTAAAAGACTTTCAAATTTGTTTTACCTTAGTGGAGTCTTTTAAGACTATTAGAGGATCGTGACTTGACTTGAGGACTTGACAAAAGGTCTTTTTGGTCTTGTTTTCTTGCTCCTTTACATATAGGGTGTAGAATGATGGTTGAAGGTTGATTGTGATGTGTTTGAATTGTTGTATTGCTTTAGGAGTTTGAAGGTTTTGACTAAGAGTGATTAGGTTTTGAGAGTTTCTATGTAGTGTGTAGTGATTTTTGCATAGTAATGCTAGGGTGAATGTGTGTTATATTAAAAGAGGGTGTAATGAAGGGGTATTTATAGTGGAGAATAGAGGAATCTAGAAGAATATTAGGGTAAATATTAGAAAGATTGTAAAAAATCCGGTACAAAAATAGATTTACGCGTGGGAGGGGCCTGGCGCATGCCGCCGTTCCCGGCGCCCTGTAGGAGGCTTGGCTTTTGGCCAACACTTGCATCTGTTTGGTAGAACGGGCCACCTAGACTACGGCGCACGCCGCCAAAGCCTGGTGCATGCCGCCTGGTGAAGATTTTCGGAAGGTTTCGTATTTCCATTTGTATACCCGTGTGGGTATACAATATAACTGTATAACCGCGTGGGTTTACTGAAAGGATTTTTTTCCCGTTTTTTTGTATTATTCTAAATCTTATAATAGGGTATAATAATCTTGGTTTGGGTCTTAAAATTTTCCAAAATCTCTTGAAAAGAAAAAGTAGCTTATTCCCCAAGTAATATTAATAAAGTAATATTTTAAGTGAGGAAAAGCTAATGGATTGGCCTTCTGTTGTGGGCAGAAATAAAGGGATTATGGATCAATTAATAATTAGGCCGGTGGGCTAATTATAATTAATCGAGATAGACTATCAATAATGAGCCGGTGGACAATTCTTTTTCTCAAATCTTTAAGCCTCGTTGTCACCTCTAATAATATTATATAAATGACAATAAGTGGCTTAATCATCATAAGTATTTTGTATAACTCATAGTACAAAAATGTTGTACTTACACCACCTAATAAGCAAATTACTACTCCCTTCCAACACAAAAACCCTACAAATCCACCCTTCTGCAACCATATACCATTACAATTTTTCCAAGGAGCAAGGAAGTTGAAGACATATAAGTGCATTTTCTCAAGATTTTGAATGCATTCAAGAGCCTTCTACAATATACAAAGGAATTTCCTATTTCCTTCGTATGAAGGAGACGAAGGATGAGGTGTTTCTCATTCAAATGAGACCGATTTATTTCTTATATTTTTTCAAATATAGATTTGGGTAAGAGGTGAGTACAATTGGGTTAAATATAAAGACACGAAAATGTAAACGGCTCAATTGTTAAAGCATTGAGTTTGCGACTGGTCAATTCACCTTCTTTCTTTTGCAAGGGAAACACAAACACTTGGCATTGGTTACAAAGGCTACTAATTGTACTCAAAAGAGTATGAATTGAATCAAAGAACCAATTAATACTCTAAACGTGTTTATGCGATTGAGAATTGTCAAACATGGAAAATTTGCTTATGGGATCAAACAATGTCAAGGCAATTGTATACCTTCTTCAAGTGACATTCACATAGTTTAGACCTTGTTTACTCTAAATGAATCCATCATTTTTCGAAGATCACTCTCTTCTTCCTGGAAAACCCTTTCCGGTACTTGCAGGCGCAGCTCGTATAACCTATTATTTTCCACTCCAAGGACCGAGAGATATCTTCGGTTCCATTCTAGTTGAACCACTCGATCCTCCGGCATGACAGCCAACTCATTGTTGTTGGCATATGACTTGATGTTTACCTGTTTCCAGCACCAAAACAATTCGTAGCATAATGCCATAAGTTTAAGACTGAATACTCAATAGAGAACAACACAATGACAGAACAAACTCCAGTCTCCAGACCATGCATTGTATCTGATAATCAATAGAAACTGCTTGGCACATGACAATGGAAGTTGTAAAGAAACAATTTTGTTGTATACTGTGATTTACTACTATAGTACTATCTAGATCCCAAAGACAAATTAAAGAAGAAACGAACAAGAAAGCCTAGTGCTAATCTCCGACGTGATGTTCCTTATTAGTTATTACCTAGAGGGATGTGCTATAGCCTATGCCAAGGCAAACTAGTTAATTTTGCAGCCCTTCGTCGGAAAAGTAAAAAAAAAATTATTTTCCCTCATTTGACAATTTCTCCAACCCCACCTCCCTTCACATATCCTACTCACCTTAATTAAAACAAAATAGCAATGAACACTCTCATTGCCAATGAAGTTGAAAGCATTATCAATGCTGATGGCTGGACAGGCCTTGGAGCTGTTGGTCGGGAGGAAAATGGAAAGGTGGTCTTTGCTGCAGTTAGACGAATACGAGCTAAGTGGCAGCCTATAATTGCGGAAGCTAAGGCTTGTTTTTTAGGCCTGAAACATGCCAGACATCTAGGAGTTCGTCGAGTAATTGTGGAGTCAGACTGCCATTCCCTTGTCTCTCGATTGAAGGATGGAACACTATGCTTCGAGGATCTTGATATTGTGCTACATGATATATTTAGTCTGGAAGATTGTTTTGATAGCATAATCTGGTCTCATGTTAGAAGGACTGGAAATGGGGTTGCTCATAATCTAGCTAAGATGCACCCTGTAGGAGTAGAGCAAAGTTGGGTACACTGTACTCCAAAGGAAATCTCTGATCTTGTAAGGATGGACCAATTGGCATTACATTAATATACAGCTCTACTTTGACTTCGAAAAAAGAAAAAGCTTTAGAGATTATGAATTAAATTAAAACGGCTAAAAAAACCTTGTAGTAATCTTATTTTTGTAAAGTTGCAAGAACTCAATACTTCAATAGAGCAATTTCTTTATTAGGATCAATCTTGGAAACAATCTCCATGTTTTTTTGGTAAATAGGGGAAATGTTGCGACATCCTGCCCGAGCTCCTCCTCGGGTGGATTACGCCGGTTGATGTTGTTTCCGTTGTTGTTGTACTCTCATGTAATCATGGGAAACATAGGCTGTCAAGCAGTAGAGACTAGAAACAAGTTCATTATGGATCGTATGTGGTCGACCATTTAAACTATCAACCCTATGCTATCAACTCTAATTAGTAGGGCTGCGACAAATATTAGAGAAAGATAAAAATTGTAGATATTTTTAGGAGTTCTACGACATGAATGACATATTCATATGAAAACCGAATAATTGTTTAGATGACGCATCGCTTAAGCTCCTAACTTCTCAACATTGATAATGTAGAAGCTTAATGGTCAGATTATTTGTTTTCCTGTTCAAGTGTATAAACAATACATACCAGAAAAGTAGGAAGATTTTTTAGATACCTATTTAAAAATTTAGATATGCTACTGTACTTCATTATTTTCAGAAATCAAACAACCAACTCAAAGCAAATTGTATAGAGACCTTACTTCGATTTGATAGTAGAGCTTTCCATCATCAGCGGTTTTAGATGCAGTGGAAACTATGTTTGCTTCACGCCGAACACCCAATCTAGTGGACATGAACTCTGTTAGATACTGCTTGGCAACATTCTTTCCGGCTTGTTGAGGTGTACCCAAATCTTCAACACTCTTATAGGTAGATGAAGATGGTGAAGAGATATTCACTGATACATTTTCATCAAGGACAAAAGGGTCCCTAAAGAATATGTCCGCTCCAGCACCTTTAACTTGAATCCAGCTCTTGGGGAACTGTAGAGTGTAACCATCAAAAATGTCTGTGTACTCCCTACTTTCAATTGATGGTTCAGCGAGCAAAGGCAAATTGGCAAATATCTGGGTGGCAACACAACCTGAAAGAACCACTGCCAATGCTTTCCGTTTTGAGAGCGCAAAAGCTGTGGTCTGATTACAAAATGTCCTGTGAGAAACCAGTTTTCGTTCAACACTCCAATGCCAGCAACAGAATGCGCAAAATTTTACAGAGAACACTTGAGAGGATCGTATGCAGATTAAGACGTAAATTTGATTCTTTAAAAGCCACCTTAATTTAGTACACTCGCAAATGATTTATGATCACGCAAAGAAATCTCAACTAAAGGAGCTATTCTAAAGTCCTTAGTGCTTACTAATGTGGATCATCTCACAATAGTAGTCTAAAAGACTCTTATTAACAGGTTACAAGTGGTATATATTTTATAACTAAGGGGTAATTTGATCATGGTACATTGCATGATTACAGTTGAAAGACCATACAATCCATTAACATTATATAATGGCCAGCCATGCTTGGAAGTTAAAAGTAAATACTCAAATTAAAACATAAGAGCAACTAAGTAAGCACGCAAATCAACCAATCAAATGCTTATCACCCACATGAATAACACTACACTACACTAACTAAGCTCTAAGCAAATGCAAAACTAAAGAGTGTAGGAACTGAGCTAAAAAAAGTCATCATCTGTCACAGTTAAAATCACATACATAGCACACTGGTTATAACTTATAACAGCATAAGATTAACGATTTAACAATGATGGAGTTTAAAAGTTTTGACTGATAGTATTAAGCTAACGAGTTGCTTAATGGTCTCATTAATCGAACTCCTAAAGTACAATATGTCAAATAAAGCACACATCAAGTACCTGGTGCTCCTGTGAGCTTGATGCTGTGACCGTAACTGCTCCTCTGTTTGGAACTGGATTTCTTTTGAACTACGCAATCACATATATAAAGTTGGCCATCATTAGAAAGCGAGCTAATGGTAGCTAACCAAGTGTCTTAGCCATATACTCCGTACTAAGTCAGCCACTTCAAATAACTGGAAAATAAGTGTGTAATGTACTCGAATTTAATGATAAAATCTAAGCCACAGACACATTGATCACATAAAAAGGAACAACTAACCCAATATGATACCTTTGGCCGAGGTCACAATAGTGTACTTTTTAACAGTAGTTAGAAAACTTTATAACCATTGCTTTTGTTCATCTTGCACATGTTTGCCATTCCACTGCTCGAGTGCTCATGAATTGCTAATGACAAGTTAAAGCAAGTTGCATGTTTTTTTCAGTTCGGTTCAATATCTTTCAGATTTTTTCAGTTTCACTTCAGGAATTAAGGTCCTTACGGACGAACAAAACACACCCTAAGTCGTAATAGTATTACAAGTAGAACAATACTACCACACTGCCAGTCTAGTACCAGCATCAATGCATCATTATGATGACACTGATCATAAACAGCCAGTCTGTACACAATTCAGAAATGAGTGCATATATTCCTTATTCTTCATGTAACTTGAACAACAAAATTGCATGCCAACACTCGAGACAGCTAATGTGAGAAGACTAGACTTGCACGGAAATGAGATGAATATAAGAAGGTACCTGGACTGAGTGAGTACTGAAGCGGTTGCCAAGGAAGTCAAACGAGTTAGAACGGATAGCTGATTGGGCGTTAAGTTTCTGTGGAAAAATCATCTTGCAGGCCATGGCTGATACCTTTTCTCCCTCTTGCTGTTGTAGAGGGTATGGCTTTTGGTAAATTTGAGCTTTATTTGAGCTACGGGCTACATTGTATAATCCCCATCTTTCTGTTTGATTTGTGTGGTGTTTGTAAATGTTACTGATTTTCTTTCGTTTTCCTATCTCTTGCTGCCCTCACCAACGGTAAAGATAAGACAATGGCCCCACCTTTTCTAATTAACTTCATAACCTCCACGGCCAATTCTTAAGGAGATTATCAATTGTTTCCAACAAATAGGCAGCGAATTATGTAAGCAAAAAATAAAATTATGACATGTTAAACTCTTACAAATTTTGTAAATAATTTAACGGCCATTTTGTAAATAAATTTAACGGCAATTCGGTTACTTGAAAATGCAACATCAAGATATGGATTACTCATCCTTACATCAAAGGCGTCTAGAACTCTAGAAGGATTAGGCCTGAGTTTAGACCTTTAACAAAGCTCAACATGACAATTGTGGGCCAATGTGAAATAACATAATGACCAACCGCGCATTAAAAATATTTATAATCAAGGCTTTTCTATATATTTGCCTAAAAATGAAGATGGATTTGCTCATCAAATCATCCGTGACATGAGCAAGACGAAAAACAAAAGATGTGAATACAATGCCTCTACTACAATTGTAAACAAATCATGATTGGTTTACTGACATGCGTTTGTACTACGCTAATTTGTGTCAAATGAAAGAGCATTCTTCACAAAAGATAAAATAAAACGATTCGTGCGAATGACATCTTTATACCAATTATGATGCCGCCACACTTGTTCTTTATTTTAAACCTTAACTCCATAGAAAACATTCTATTCTTTTGTCTAAGAACATTCTTAGGCGACCTATTGCCTTTTAAGCAATGCTGGTGTAAAAAGAGATCTATTTAACCGACATTGCAAATTGTATAACAACAATAATTTGAAAATTTAAAATTGAAATTGAAATGAGAACTTTATTCACTGCATATCCGCAAACCTATCCAAGAGTGTTTAAAGATCTCTTACACAGATGATGTTGATTTGTAAACCAAGGCACGAGCCCATTATAAAGAAGAGCTATTAAAGAAGAAAAAAACTAATAAAATGAAAGCAATTTCGATCTTTTGACAATTTATAAATTTAACATAAGAATGATCTATTTATCCCCTAAAAGTCTACAACAGCCCTACTATATCTGTAGAATGGACTAATATGAAAAATTACCAATTGAATCATACAATAGTAACACATAACTAACGAACAAACAAAAAAAGATCATTGGCAACATAAAAAGCCATTATTACAAGTTTGAGTACTACAGCATCCAAATTTGTGACAGAATTCAAGTCCGTAGAATAGACAAGTAGGAAAACACAGAAAAAATGTTATGCCTGATAAATGTTTTTTATACACGGTACATGGCACATAATCAGTAAAAACCCAATTTCAAAGATAGAGGTGGAGAGAGATAAATAAAAAAAATGAAATGTGGTTTAAATACTCAAGGAGAGAAATATGATAGTTATGTAGATGATCATTTTCCTTTCATTGATAGGACTGGAGAGAAATTAAAGTGTGGTCTCATCAACTAAAGATAAAATGAGTAATTTACTATGGCATAAGAAGGGGAACGAAGTTGAATTGTAAGGGGGGAGAATGAAATAAAAACGACAACGGCAACAACAACAACAACAACCAAAACCGAGTGTAAAAAGAGAGCTTATAAAATATAAGGAACGAGACAGATAATCACCAAATGAATATGGTAATAAAACCAATTTATAGGGGGGATTGAAAATATTTGTACTCGTTGTTCCGCTTCCACGGGCGGAATAGGTTATACTTTTTTGTCCATGAAGAACATTTGGCAGAACAATGTTAAGAGATAAATTTGTCTATATATCATTTTGTATGCTACTTTATGGATAGATTACTCTTTGGAGTCTTTGTAATTTTTTGCCCTAAGAGCTATTTTGTAACACCCCTGTCCCA
>ONZK01001558.1:13146-31199 GCA_900322385.1 Pharnaceum exiguum | reverse complement strand
CAATCACCTAAAGTTGAAAGATATAAGATAAATCTTTCAACTTAATAGGCCTGGACAGTCAATCAGACCTATGAAATAGTTAATTCAAAGACCGCTAATAGGAGCAATCAAAGAAAAACAAAGAAGTGACCTCCATCACCTCTTAGTCCCCTTACTTCCCAACAACAAAACCCTCAGCAACCCATATGTTGCTTACAACTTGTAAAGAAAAGCATAGAGTGGTGTCACTCTAAAGCCCAGTCTAGAAATTGTCAGAATGTAAAGAAGACCTCCAAACTTACCACCTAAAGATCCTCAACTTCCCCATCAATATATAGGGGCATCGACTCTTTTTTACCATTTCTTCTTTTTAATCCGCCATTCTCACACACCACAACAAGTATGTAGTTCTAAGAACTCAATACTCATGCCAGTAAATTTGTATTCAAAACTCAAACACAAAGCGGTACTACCACCAAAGACTAGATCCCCTAGCAACATGACAAAATGTGACTAGTCTTACAACAGAGAGTTGGAAGACATTGTGCTTTTACATCCAAATCAACCAAGGCATAAATTAGACAAATTAATCAAAAATAATTATATATAAATTAATTAACACAAGCGTAATCATTAAGAATTTTCCTTCAAGATAACCATTTTTCTGATTTAACAAACCGATCATCAAAACAATACAACAAACTAATACATCGAAATTACACGTAACCAAGAACAACTGAAGTCAAAGGAGTGGACAATAACAAAAACCCATTTTGAGCAAGCTGCACAAACTTCAATAACAACGTCTTCATAAAGCAGAATTGAAAACATATACATAGAAGAACACAACACACGACCAACATATCCATCACAAAGGGCAGAGAAATATCATCACATTTGCAAAAGAAAAAAAGAACAGGAATTAACTAACAATCAGTCATTCATAATAAAAGCTTCTCACACTGTCAAAAAAGAAAAACAACTTTTGCTTATAGGAACACATTACAAATTGAAAACACACAACTTGTAAATCGAAAAGACAGCAAAATATAAATATTTTCAACACACAGATACCAAAAAAAGAGTCGTAAACAAAACCCAGCAACAAACTCACAAAATAAGAAAATACCCATTTTTATTATAACACAAATACAATAGATTTGATAATAATATTAAACATTAAAACAGATATTAAAAACATCAAGCACAACAAAATGGAAATTACTCAAATAGCCATATCATAAAAACTGGTGATGAACAAAACCCAGAAACAAAAGACAAATTCACAAACAAGAAAAACCCAGATCATAAAAAAGAGTAACAAACAAAACCCAGAAAGACAATCACCAATCAAAAACAAAAAAAAAACTTTTATTTAAAAAAATAAACATAAAAACATTAGGTTAAAAATGATGATATAATAAAAATGGCACAACAATACGACAATTTAAAAAATACCCAGATGATAAAAACGAGTGACAAACAAAACCCAGAAACAGAATTTAAAACAAAGACACAAAAAAAGGTAAAAAGTTCAAAATGATATTATAAAAAAAGGCACAACCATATGCGAAACAAAAACATACCTAGATGATAAAAACGAGTGACAAACAAAACCCAGAAACAGAATCACAAACAAACACAAAAACAAAAATCACAACATCAAAAAGAACAGTTTTTTATTAAAAAAAAGGCAAAAAAATATTATACCTGCCAAGGACCTGGGCGAAGGTTTTCACGTAAGAGTCAATGATCTGGTCACGAGTGAAATTCTCAGGAGGTTGTTCAGTGACAACAAGCCAGTGTTCAAAGTCACAGCCATCGAGGAGGATGGTTTCCTTGGGTGGGCGGTTGTTGGAGTGGCTAAAGTTAGAGTTGTGGTGGTTGTCACGGAGAGGGGCAGACGAGAAGGAACGAGTGAGGGTGGGAGAGAGAGTGGAGTTGGATGGGGTTGGTGTGAGGTGAGAGAGGAGGGTTGAGGTTGTTGAGCGGAGGAGGATTGGGCGTAGGGTTGTGAAGAGGGTTGGTTTGAGTAGGGTGCGGGATAATGCCATTGTGAAGGATGAATGAAACCCTATGGGAGAAATGAGATGGGGATGTGATTGTGGGAATGAAGGATGGAAATGAGGGGTTTATGAAAGGGTTTGTGGAGGAAATGACGGATTTGGGGTTGGGTGTTTTGGTGAGTGAGTGAAATGGTGAGGGGAGTGATCAGGGTTTTGGAAGGGAGATATTTTGTGTGGGGTTTGGAATTTACGGAAAAGGGCTTGAGTTTTTTTTTAGTTTTTTTTTTTTTGGGGTTTGAGTTTTGAAGATGGGATGTTTTTGGAATGTTGGAGTGAGTTTTGTTAGTTGAATGGCGGTGGAGGCAAGTACATCCGAAATCCCCTCAATCACCTATACGATTTTGTTATATAAATTCGAAGATGTAATTTTCTTTTTTAAGACAGAAATATATTTTCGTTTTTCAATCAACTACGTCTAAAATGTACGAGTTTACTTTATAAGAATTTGTAAATACAATAGCTCAAGAACTAGAAAATTTACCATTTTAGATACATGACCTATAGCATAATACCAAACTGGGGTCCAAAATATTCAATATGTCGAAAAGGGTACCTGTACTTTTGAACGTTGTACCAAAATGGGACCCCAAGTATTTTTCCGTCATAGAAACTGACCAAGTAAGGGTCATTTGAGTAATTTTGCATGTAGGATTTGTCAGTATTATTACGTACCCTCCTAAAACAAGGAAACAAAAGGGAAAACATATTTTCCTCCATAAAATATACTCTTATCCTAATAAAATCTAATCTCACTTAAAAACAATATCTCTCTTCCACTCTCTTCTCTCTTTGTCTCTCTCTCGGAGTTTACCTTCAACTCAATGATGCAGACAAATCCTGCGTGAAAAATTACTCAAATGACCCTAACTTGGACAGTTTCTGTGACAGAAAACTAATTGGGGTCCCATTTTGGTACAACGTTCAAAAGTACAGGTATCCTGTTTGGCATATTGAATACTTTGGACCCCAGTTTGATATTATACTATAGGTCAGATACCCAAAATGGTAAATTTCCCAAGAACTTCCATATGGTAGTAGGAGAGCGGATTATTAATCTAGTTACAACAGAAGGTCAAGCAAAATTGATTTTTCTGGAAGTACAATTTTTAGAGCTTTTTAAAGTTCTTTTTTAACAATCAACACTTAAACATAATTGAGTACAATATTCTCTAGATGTTTAGAACTTTTTTCATTTAATCTGCTTCATGGATTTTAGCTCTCTTCAGAAACAGTTATGCCATTGTTTAGAATCTACCATTCCAGTGTAAGCGCGAGGGGTCATCAAATGGATTCCGTGCAGAGAATCTCGGCAACAGCCTCAATGAGGTGTATTATAATTTCTTCTTCAACAATTTTTTGGAAGGGAGGACACTTGAATGGTACTACTCTTGCGCACAAACAGTGGCAGAGCCAGACTTTAAATTAAGTGGGTTCAAATCAAAACCAAAACACAAAACTTATAACTATTTGTACTCATCTAAGTTTTAAGTGGGTTCATATTGTGTTAGGGAGTTAAATATATACGTATTTTACTAATTTTGTGTTTTGGGATTTTTGAAATTCAAGTGGTGTCATTTGACACCGTACCGCTAAAGGGGCTCCGCCTATGCGCACAAACTAAGGAACTTTTAGGCAAATCTTTTGTTGTGCTTTCATCGACTAGGTCAAAATTTTTGGAATAATCGACATTGAAAGGACGAGGCTTTGTTCCAATTCGTTGGGAGATGGATCGTGTAATGTAGGGAGCTCCTGGATATGAGTGAAAAAAGCTCTAACTAGGTTGCACGTACACCTCTCATAAGGAGACGTATCCGTGTCGGACACGTGGTCGGACACCGACACAGGCGGACACACGCCCGACACTTAACTAAGTACTAAAGTACATTTTCACAATTTGATACAGTTATTATCACATGTAATTTTACAATTTCATTAATCTTTCTCAACCTTAATACAAATATAGAGTTGATAAGCTCAAAAAAATATGAAGTTAGACATTTCCATTACTTTGTATTTTATTTAATTGTCTAATTTGTGTAATGATATTCTTTATAAATAAATAAATATGTAAAGAATAGCCGTGTCCCGTGTCCTATGTTTCTGGAATGCCGTGTCGTCGTGTCCGTATCAGTGTCCGTATCCGTATCCGTGTCAGTATCCGTGCAACCTAGAGCTCTAATCATGCTGCTACGCTGAGCTTGGGGCATTTATTTTGAAGATGAGCTCGGTTGTATAGTGGAGCCTTGAAGAGGAGTCTTAAAGATCAAGATGCAAAAACCATGGGTGCGAGATCGTTGTAAACAACCGTAGGGAGAGCTTGAGCATACCACTAGCCCAGGCAGAACTACTCACAAAGTACAAACGTCAACAACAACAAAGGAGGATGGAAAATTGAGTAACTGTACAAGGATTAATCTTAATTTTTAAACTTCATGCACAATTGTACTAGAGTATAAGAACTACGTTAATACCTGATCCCCATTCCACTATATGTGCAACTCACATAAACTTAGCTTCACGAAACACTTTGTATTACATGGGGTATGTGGGCAGCCTCGGGTCCGGTCATAATAAGACAAAATAATCAAATGAAAAAAATTTAAAAGCCTAGTTGAAATCCTAAAAAGGCGGCTCAAGGGCAAAATTTTTTTTTAAAAAAAACCTTCAGTTCAACACCCGAAAGAGCGACCTGAGGGCAAAAACAAGAAAAACAAATGAATAAATCAAAAAAGGCAGATGATGTAATTTAGAAACTAGAAGTACGTATGGGCCTGATTCTCTACAAAATTAAAACATAAATTTCAAACTGAGAAATTATGATGAAAGCTAATGTCTTCCACTTGTAAGGATACGTAAGCAGGCTTCGGGTTTGGTCCCACTTCTAAGAAAACAACCTCCCTTTCTTTGTGTAACACCCCGAAACGTACCTTGGTTTTTATGACAATAAATGACATAAAATAATAATAGAAATGAATAATAAATATAGTAGATGGTTTTGGTATCCTAACCCGCCTCATTTAAACACCACAGCAAATATACCTTCAACCTTGACACGTCACTCATTGCCTAGTTTTTTTTTTTGTCAAGTTGGGTGGTCCTCCAGTGTCTTGGAAGTTGGAAGACTAAGAAACAATCCAGTGTCTCTCGTTTTTCTCCTAAACCCGAACATCGTTCAATGGCTATTGTCACTTGTGAATTTGTTTGGCTTAAGTCTGTTTTGGCATCTATGGGAGTTTCTCATAATAATCTGATGACGAGTCTTTCACTACCAAAAAGACCATTTATAGCAACGATTTTTGGCAACGACAAAAAAAATCGTTGCAAAAGACTCTGTTTTTTGCAACAATTACAAAAGTCGTTGCAATAGATTGTAGCTATAAATTTATTTTGCTTTCCCTTCAACCCAAAACTTGGGCGCACAATTAGAATAACTAGAGCAACAAAAAAATTCGTTACAAAAAATATTAAGCCTCTACAGCAACGCTCCGTGTCGTTGCGAAAAATAATAAACTTTATGACAACGACTTTTCGTTGCTAAAAAGATTATTTTTTTCCGAATTATTGGAGTCCCTCCCTCGCTCAGTAAACAGAAAACCCCTTTCCCCTAAAAAAAAAAGAAACAAAAACAAAAACAAAAAACCCCTCAGTCTGGGACGACAATACTGCCAGTCTCTCTCCTCTCCAAATAAACACAAATCTCAGTTCTCTACCTCACTCTCCTCCATCCGCTGCCACACCGCTATCTCCTCTTCTCTCTCTGGTTGGCCATCACCACCTCAGCCCTCTTCTCCGACCTCTCGCTGCATCTCTCTCTCTCTCTCTCTGCCAGTTTAGTTGGTACTCTCTCTCCTCCCTCACATGTTCATTTTCTTCTTCTATTTTTCCTTTTTTGTGTTAATTATAGCAATACAACTGGAGCTCAACTTGCTTTAAGAGGGTCACCGGAATGAAGAGAAGCGGCTCACCAAGCTACAAATAGAAGCTTGTCCTCGTATGTAGAGTTTAAATTATGAGAGAGTTGTACACAGATTAAATTAATGTTGATTTAATCGAGCGAGTTGAAGATACCGTACTGGTTTGATTTATGTATATAATTTATTCTTTAATGAAATCATGAAATTTGTTTCAATGATCTCAATGGCTTAAAATATATGAATAAATAAATATCTTTCTCCCTATATATTTATTTATTTATATCAATATCATGTTTTTTTTTTAAAAACAGTTTCTGTCTTTCGCAACGACAAAAGTCGTTGCAAAAGACTTAAGTATTTAGCAACGACCCAAGTCGTTGCGAAAGAGGTGTCTTTCGCAACGACATTTCGTTGCGAAAAATGTATCAAAAAGTATCTAAATTGGGCATTTATAGCAACGACAAAACTATTGCAACAATTAAGTCGTTGCGAAAAATAGTGTTTTTCGCAACGAAAATAGTCGTTGCGGCTATCTTTCGCTACGGCTATAACCGCAACGACCTTGCAACGATAAAAGTCGTTGCGAAAAACATTTTTCGCAACGACTCTGGGTTTTTCGCAACGACATTTGTCGTTGCTAAAAATGGGTTTTTTAGTAGTGTTTTCTGTGATAATCAAGCTGCACTTCATATTTCATCCAATCCCGTTTTTCATGATCGCACAAAACACATTGAGATTGATTGTATGTTTTTTCGTGATAAAGTGCAAGATGGTACCATCGTCACCCAGCACCTTCGCACTAATAATCAACTGGCTTATATATTCGCAAAGGCGCTTGGTCGAGATCAGTTCGAGTTTCAATTGCACAAGTTGAGCATTCGGGATCTACATGCTCCAATTCGAGGGGGAGTATTGGGCTGACTATTATCTGAAGGCCATTGTAAATATAGTACCCATTGTAAAGATAGTATTCTATTGTGCATATCACTTAGTAAGTGTACTAAATCTGTTAAACACAGTGGCTACCCATTCCACTTTACCAAAATCCAACTTCACCAAATTGAATAGTTTGCGTGTGACAAATATGAATTACCAATGTGTGAATCTATGATCAAACTTCTTCCTACATACTACTGCTTAAATATTTTAAACGAGATATATACCTTCTACTTCTTTAGTACTCCTCAATGATTATGTTAAACTAATGTAGATAGCAATGGTTATTAATGTTAATGATAGCTTGGTTGACAAAATCGATTGCTACACCGTTAGTTTCTGTAACAGATTAACAGCATTACAATTATGCAAGGAGTGAATAACTTGACGAGGCTTGTATAACACACTAACAATAAAAAAATTTACAGTGAGAGTACATGCTAATTAAGATAAACTAGCTGACTTCGTTAGAAATGTTAGTTGTACAACTTCTCCATGGGTAACATAATGATCTAGGTTAGGCGAAGTTGCCACGAGACATTGCTCACAAATTTCACTGTTTTTCTTCTTCTTATTTGCATTCTGCATTTGCTTTTTTTTTTGAAAAAATATATAACTGGTCAAACAAAAAAGTCAATTAACTGTTGCCAACAGCTCAACAAAGTAATAATGGTCTTTTGTACATTTGGTGAGAAATGTGTGTTCAAAGAGCCCAAGTCATAGGATATTAGTACTGATTTTCATATGAGCATAACAGAACTTTACCAAACTGAATTTCAAATAATTTTTTGGAGGCCAATAGCTGGAAAGTGATCATACAAAAATGTCCTAGCAACACGCAAGACTATATTTGTTGAAAAACTTGAAGTAGGGGAGATACAGGGTTCCACAACCAACACCAACCATGTTTAGTCAATGTATAGCTCACCAGATTATAAGTAAGATTTCTTCACAAGAAAACATCAATTTTTCTTCACATTCTTACGAACTTCCTTAGATGTAAATATAGTAACAGAACAAGTAACTATATCCCAAAGCTTTTGAACTGCTTTCCTTGCATGATTATGACTTGCTGAAGAGCATAGAAAATCTCAAAGGTTGGTGGAGTTTGTTCATCTCCTTCTCATTTCCTTTTCTATCTATGCCACTCTTCAATCCTCTGCTCATGTATCTCTTTTCAGCTCTCCCTTTCCTCCCATTACACCACCCTTGAACATCCTCTAGCAACATCCCCATGGAGCTCCCTGTAAGAGGAACCGATAATGGAGGCGGTAAACACAACACACTGTCACATAGGATAGAGACCAGAAATGTTTACTACAAACTTAGCATCCCATCAGGGCAGAACATGTATCATTTGTGCTGTGAAAGAGATAAAGTCCCCTCTAGGTTGATACTGAAAGATGTGAATTTTGAGGCTAAACCAGGAGAGCTTACTGCAATAGCTGGTCCAAGCGGCGCTGGAAAGACAACCCTGCTAGAGATACTTGCAACCAAGATTCCGCCTAGCAAACTAGCTTCTGGTAAAGTGCTAGTCAATAACCAGCCTATAAATCCCAAACTATTCAAAAGGCAATCAGGATATGTCACACAAGATGCTGCACTATTTCCGCTGTTGACTGTTGAAGAAACGCTCATGTACAGCGCCCTGCTGAGATTACCAGGACAAACAAAAGGAGCTGCTGCTCAAAAGGTGAGGCAGCTAATGAAAGAGCTAAAGTTGGATCACGTGGCAGGAACAAGGGTTGGTGAAGGCTCAAACCATGGGATATCTGGTGGGGAGAAGCGCAGGGTATCAATTGGAGTCGAGCTAGTTCATGACCCGTGTTCTCTACTAATAGACGAGCCAACTTCTGGCTTAGATTCAGCATCAGCTCTTCACATAATATCTTTGCTAAAGCACATGGTACTTAAACAAGGTAAAACAATAATAATATCTATTCATCAACCAGGTTTTCGAATCCTTGAGTTGCTCGATCGAGTAGTTTTACTCTCGGATGGTCTTGTCCTTCATAACGGTCCTTTAAGTCTCCTCGAGAGGAAGCTTAGAGTTGTTGGCCACATTATACCTCGCCATGTCAATGTTCTTGAGTTCTCAGTTGATGTTGCTAGTACCTTAAGCATAGGAATACAATCATCTCTTGACAGGAGAGGAAAGAGATTTACTCATGAAGAACAGGAAAAAGTAGACCCCAATCCACAGTTCAGCCACGAAAGGGGCATCGCTTACCCAAATTCTCGGCACCATGAAGTTCGCATTCTTGGGGAAAGATTTTGCAAAAACATATTCAGAACAAAACAGCTTTTTGCAGGAAGAATAGTGCAAGCAATTGCAGCTGGTTTTATGCTAGGAACAATTTACATAAAGAAGGAAGATGATCAAGGGCAGCTCAGGTTACAGACTCGTCTAGGATTTTTCGCATTTACCCTCACTTTCTTGCTTTCTTCAACAACAGAAGGTCTCCCAATTTTCTTGCAAGAGAGGAGGATATTAATGAGAGAAACATCTAGAGGGGCCTATAGAGTTTCTTCCTACGTCTTAGCGAATACCCTTGTATTTCTCCCCTTTCTTCTCATAATTAGCCTACTCTATGCCACACCGGTGTACTGGCTAGTTGGTCTAAGAGCAGATCTAGGTGCATTCCTCTACTTCTCCCTTGTGGTATGGATTGTCATGTTGGTTTCAAACTCGTTCGTCGCATGTTTCAGTGCTCTGGTGCCCAATTTCATCATGGGAACATCAGTTATAGCAGGCTTAATGGGGTCGTTTTTCCTTTTCTCCGGGTACTTCATCGAGAAGGAAAAGATACCGAAGTACTGGATTTTTATGCACTACTTGAGTCTGTTCAAGTACCCGTTTGATTGTTTTCTGATCAATGAATATGGAGGACAGACGGGCAAGACAAGATGTGTACAGAATGATGTGGGTGGATGTAGATTGTACGCAGATGAGTTCCTAAGACAGCAAGGTTTGCAGGAATCACAGAAATGGAGCTATCTGGTTATCATGCTCGGATACATAATTGGTTATAGAGTGCTATCTCTTATGATTCTATGGTATAGATGTTACAGAAGTAAAAGATAGAAACCACACAGATAACAGTTTTTTCTTATCATTTTATGTAATGTAATGAGTATTTTTTCCCACTCCGCGAACCATCCCCACAACAGTATACATTTTGTCTTCTGCTCTTTTCTAATCTTTTGTTCATTTCTAGAGGATGTGCTAAATTGTAGCCTTTACTCGAAATCGACTGACTTGCTTGTCCTAAAGTTGGCTGTACACAGGATTGAATCTCACACCAAAAAGCCTTCTTCTAAACACCCAGTGCAATTCATAGAATTGCAGAATCAATGTAGATAACTTCAATCTGATGAAATAGAAGGCAAGCCAAGACAAAAATCAATAGCCACTGGCTGCAAAATGAAAAGAAAACTAACACAGAACAAACGATCATCTGTTCTTTTTACAAAAAGTGTTAACACTGAATTAAGGGCTACTGCATACAAAAAAAAAAAAACAAGACTCCAGCCCCATTTCTAATATAGATGTACTGTACAATACGAAGAAGTTAGAACAAACATCAGTCGAAAGTCGAAACTTATATCTTTGTTCTCTTATACAGATGTATATAAATTTGGGGTCAACCAGCCAAGTACTAGTAAAAGAAAAATGACTTCACTATAAGGTGAATCAAATGTTACAGTGATCATAAGATTAAATTAAACCCTTCCTTGTTCAGTCACATTCATATTTTTTTACTGCAGAAAACACAGTTCAGTAACAGGTTGCGCAAGCCATAAGACCAAATAGCATTATTATCCCCTGATCTCGTTACAAGCTATGATAGACTCTGACTGTACTGATCCTTGCAAACTGTGAGGGTTCCTGATTTCGTAGCTACTGATGTACTTATCTTCCACATGAATGATGTATAAAAGTCTTCTCTCATTAACAAAATATTATTAAAAAAAAAACTTATTGCACAGTAGTCCACAGGGTGACGCACTGACGCAATCTTTCCCCTGGCCTTATACATAGTTAAGACTTACGAGTGTATTAGTGCACTTGGTGCACCGGAGAAGATTTCACACGTTGATTTATTTGGGCTAGCAGGGGGGAGGGGCATTGGAAGCTAATCTGAGCCACTCTTCCGACTACTGGAAACACCAGTATTGGAGATCTTGGCTCCATAGTTACAGAAAATGTGTAGTTTAAAACAGACCCTTGATGCAGTGAATGTAATCTGAACGAGAGACGGTGGAAGAAAGAAAATCCAGGATGAAGTCATTTGAGTTGAATAAACCACAAAGCGCAAAGACAATCATCAATATTGATGGATAAAACCTTTGGTGAGACCTCAATGCTGAAACCATCAACTAAAGCATTTGGTTAAATTGGTTCTTCTACATTACATTAGAACACCACGTACCAAGAGCTGTGTGTTCAAATAACAACCCTTAGGACATTCACATGAAGGTGCATATTGGCAAATTAAATCTTTGATGACTTAAGCATTTGCTATGGATCGATGAGGATAGTTACTCCGACATTTGCAACTTCACAGGTCCAAACTAAGGCTAACTTCTTAGGGGATCTCAGTCACCAACTAACTTCACCAGATCATCTAGCAACTCCAATTTAGAGGAAAGCTGATCAAAGCAAGAGTTTCAGCTTTCCAGGAGATCAAAGAATTCTTTCTATTGTCAAACATCAAACTGGCCTGCCAATTTTGTAAACTACCAACCATTCATACTCTCTAGATCCGCACACGAAATCACCTCAAAGATCGAATAAGGGATTGGATAAAGAAATCTGAGAGTAGCAATCCATCACTTGTCATAGTACAGGTTCTTAAATTTGTGAAGGGGGTCTTTAGGCACATGTGGTTCACCGTTCATCCGAAAACAAAAAAAAAGTTAATAGTTCCCTAGAGCAGATATAAAATGCCTTTTCTTCTAAAGACAGATTCCTAGAAAATAGCTGGCCATATGCTGTAACATGTTAAGAAACATCTCCAGAGAAAGCAGTTATATGATATAGAAAAGAAACAAATAGGCAAAACCAGCAATTTTACTTCTTCAACATCTGGAACAGCACGCGGGGCGGGGGGTGGGGGGCAGGGGGTGGCGTCCAGGGTAGTGGGGGAGGCCAAATAAATCCTAATTACAATTTTATCGGACGGAAAAATCTACGACAAATTTATATTCAAGAACATCATCTAAGATGTAAGAGTTGTTATGCCGTTGGTTGATTAGAAATTACAATTTCACAGACCTTGGTAAACTACTAAAACTGTACAACATACAAAAAGAATGTAAAGAATCATCATCCAACAAATTTAATACTACCTCCTATTCACAGTGAGCCCTCCAAATACAAATTTCTGGTCCTCTAGCTAGTGGTCCTCTAGCTAGTAGATATGCACCCAGTATATATCAGGAAACTTACAATTCAAGTCAGCAGAAATATATATCTATAACACCAAACAGTATTTACCTTCCATTCAATTGTTTCGAGCACTTATTGATGTGAAGGTCATCGATGCACAAGTTGAAGACCCTGAGGTAGACGAGCAGTCAGAAGACTTTTTGTCTCTACATTGTTCAGAACTTTCACTAATTTTCACATCCGTTAACTCTGACAATATCCCAGGCTCAGTTACACTTATTTTAGTAACATCTATTTCCCCTTCAAGCATCCTGACCACAGTTGACATTGCTGGACGTACTTTTGGTTTTTGTTGAATGCAAAGAAGAGCGATCTTTAAGAAACTGCTAGCCTCCTGGTCGTCAAGATCCCCTCTGAGAGATTCATCTACCAACTCTATGAGCTCCCCTCTCTCAAGCATTCTCCATGCCTATCAAGTTTGATCAAATGAGATTTTTCATAACAGAACACAGAATATGACTGAAAATATCTTCAACACCTCAGAAAAAGTTGAAAATTTGTTTAGCCGCTGTCAAATTAGTTCCAATTAGTCATTGATTTTACGATCTTCCTAAAAAAATTGACAACAAAGAGTTACAACAACATAGCCTTAATCCCAAAACTTATTTGGGGTCGACTAGCAAGAACCAAAACAAAATTTGAAGTATACAGCACACCAACACACACTAATGCACGCAAAAACAACAAAGAGTGAATTATCTGGCAAAATTGACTATGAGACTGATTGTATATTTTTTGGAATGCCTAATTGGTTTGAAATCAAAGCAACATTGTTCTTTGCAGATAGTGGAGACTGGATTGACTAGCTGCCCTGTTTTCTCTTCAATGTGAACTCCAAGTCCGCCATTCCCATATAAGATGAGTTTTAGGTGAACCTTCAAGAGTGAACGATTGGGAAAGATCAGATGAGGTCATTGTCTATAATTCACCTCCATCAGCCCCATCCTTACAACCTCTCCAGATAAAATTCAAGCATTCATTTGTTTTATGATACGAATAAATGTTATTAATAGAACTTATCAAGGTACAATTCCCCCAAAAATGTTGCAAGATTGTAATAGGGGCACTTTGAAAGCACCCTACTGCTTTGGCCCAGAACGAAGCCAAGAAAGTCACCCTATCCCAAAGATTCTCGTACGAAAGAGAAACTTTATCAAACACCCGAGCATTCCGCTCCAACAATAAGCACCAAAAGATAAACTTAAAAGCACACTTCCTAAGGATCTTACACTACTTATATGGCCCTAGCACAACGTACTTCTGTTCCAAATGAGTGTGAATGTCCGAAGAGCACACCCAATGTTCTCCTCTAATCCCAAAAAGCCTCTTTAAAAAATACGAAGCCACTCCACAATGAAGAGACAAAGGGTTGCCATTTTCAATCCTTTGTCGACACAAAACTCAAATGTCAGGAAACATATTCCAAATAGGGCATCTCCTTTGGCACATATCATTTGTATTTATTTACCTAATGTCATAGTACATACAAATCCTTTAACCTTGTGCAGAAACTTTGCCTTCTAGATGAAGTTAGACAATGAGAAAGATGGAATTTTGAATTGAATTTCCCTCAGGCTTCCACTCTCCAAACACGGTCATCCCGCACATCACTAAGGTTCCCTCCCAATGTTGAAATCAACCAGTAAACTCATTCATTTCCCAATCATACGGAACACTTCTTAAGTACTTATTTTAAGACAGTCCAAAACAAAATGGCTATTTCTAGCATCTTATCTGCTATTAAAGATTAAAACATAAAAAGCCTTTTCTATTAAGCAGCCATGGTGGTTTAGAACACAATGCAACCGAATAGCTTGCTAAGTCCATAAACTTTGTATGGGAGTCTTCAGCACAACATAACTAACTCCTCAACATAGCATTTTAGTCCATTAACTTTGCAGTACATATAGCCATATTGAAAGGAAAACAACAAGGAATGGGATATAGCTCACAGTAAGGGTTAAATTCTTCAGAGCGGGAGATGGTCGACAAAAATATGGTTTTTGTTATTTCTTTTACTTTTTTTTGAAGGACATGATTTTGGCTACATCTTGCTGATAGACTCCGGTCCACTGTTCCATTTCTTCACGAAATGGAGAATGAAATCAAAATTGACCAAGCAGAATGAGGCAATAGTTAAGACACTTGAAGAGTTAATTCTTTAGTCGAAAACTTTCATTTAACTGATAGATAGCACCCACACTCATGGCAGTAATCGACGGGTTTTCACATATTTAGCAACAGCTATTACCTGCTACGCTTAATGAAGATTCTACATCGTTCCACACAATCACTGCCATACAAAAAGGTAGGAGATGGTCTCTCTGTATTTGACGTTCTAGTACCCCTCATCACACCTTCATAGATATTCCAGAAGCGAATCAAAAGTTTGTTTTTGAAATGATAAAGTCATTACCCTTTGCAGAAGGTGCTGGTCATCAGGAGGAAGCCTCCTATTTCTGTTGCATCTACCACAGACAATCTCCAAGAGCAGAACGCCAAAACTATAGATATCAGCTTTTCTTGTCAATTGGCCTCGTATTGCATACTCCGGTGCCAGATACCCTCTGCATACATTTGCCTTAGTATCAGGGAACAAAAAGGGAATACAAAACAGAATCATCTGAATGTTAACACAATTAAGAAATCAGTAGATATACTATGTTCTATATATTTCGACAGAAAGATATACTATGTTTTATCATGATGTCACCTCAGCAATCTCATTTTCAGCAGTGACATGGTCACTTACTTAACAGGCCATATTAGCGACTAGATGCAGAATGGTTAAAATGGGTATGCATAAATAATTTTACTCCCTCTGTCCAAAAATCTTCATCCTATTTCTATTTTTGGATGTTTTTCTTATGCAGATTTATTTATAATACCCTCATTTTATACCCCACAGTAACTCCATCCACTCCTTATTTAAACACCATGAGGGTGTTTGGTCTAACTTCTCGTCAAAAGTGATTCTCCTTTGTTTTCTTCTTCACCTTTTCCTTCCAACTTCTCTATCATCACCAAAATGAAGTGTAAACTGCTCTCCACAATGATCAAAAGCAAAAGCATCGAATGTGGGGCCTGGGGCTTTTGCTTTTGGCCGTTTTACGGGTACTTTAGAGCCTTTAGGTAGTTGATTTGTAAGGGAAGAGGGAAGAATGAGTGAGAATTTACAAAGGAGAAGCACTTTTAGAGAGAATCTAGATCAAACACCCTCTATCTCTTTCACAAAAGACGTAGGTCCTAACTTTTACAAATTTAGTAGAGGATTAAATTTGTAATTCTAGCAGTGGTACCCCAGTGCTCTTCATTTTGTGCCTAAACAACAATATGAAAAAGGATTTTGGGACATAGGGAGTACAAAAGAACTCTCTAACATAACATTAATATCAATTGTTCACTAGCAAGAGGAAAGGAAAAGAAACAAGTTGACTAATCTACTAAATCAAATAGGCTTGATCAAGTGATCTTCAGCTTAAGAATGTAGAGGCCAAAGAGTAGGATCACTAATGACCATCCACACTCCACAGCAATCAACCACAGTTTTAAAGAAAGGGCGGCTACTGTTCCATTTTGACTTGAGTAGTACTGATTATGCCGAGAAGTTAATCACTTACGTTTTAATATATCCTACTGTTTTTCTACAAGTTCAGTGCAATTTTGCATTTCCAAAATACACAAAAGCCAAAAAATCTTAATAGAAGCTAAAAATTGACTCACAAGGTTCCTGCAACTCTAGTGCTAACATGCGTCATATTTTGTGGAATAAGTTTTGCCATTCCAAAATCCGAAATTTTTGCCGTGAGATCTTTGTCTAGAAGGATATTGCTCGCTTTTATATCTCTATGGATAATATGGGGCTTGGTTTCTTCATGCAGATATGCAATCCCCTTTGCAATACCAATGCATATGCTTCTCCTTATATGCCAGCTAAAGTCGATGTTCTGGCTCTGACCTGAACTCAACATAATAGTACAATTAATGACTAATTAAATGAAACTCGGTGTAAAATAGTTACCAGCCAATTCTGGAACAAAATATTACCAAGAAGAGTTTGAGCAAGGCTATTGTTCTCAAGGTACCCAGAGACCAAAATCCGATTGTCCCTTTCCACACAACATCCCAACAACTTAACCAGGTTTTCATGCTCAATATCTGCAAGAACAGTCAACTCAGTCAGGAATTCGCGCAAGCCCTGCCTTGACTCTGGTGAAAGCACCTTAACTGCCACCATTGTTCCATTTCTGAGTTTTCCCTGATCATAACCAAGCAATCATTTAAAGAGATGGCAATATACACTGAAGTTCACCTCAGGTGGCATATATTCCAGAAAGTTACCTTATATACAGGCCCAAAGCCTCCCTCCCCAATTTTATTTGCATGGCTAAAATTGTCTGTTGCAACTCGTAGTTCCTTGTAAGAGTAGAACTTTATATTGTGAGCAACTGCAATCACAGGAAAGCAGTCAGAGCATTTAGACAAACAGACCCTTGTCACCCTTCATACTCTGACAAAATATATCCACCAGTCATTGTTAGCATGTTACACAAACTTAGGTAAGTATGTCGTCCATTATAACTCCCACCGTCCATACTTAATTGTCCACTAGAAAAGCTTCCCATCTCCTAAATGCGTATCCTCTCCCTTCCTTGCAACTAAAACATAAAGGTAAAATGAAAGAAAAACGAATTGTAATGTTTAATTTAGAAAGAGACATTAAATATGGACTTCTTAAAAAGGAGTAGTGGACAATTAAATATGGACGGAGGGACAACAGGTTAAAGGGAAAAGGTCGAGATGCCAATGGGCTAATCCTACAAAAGGCTGTTCCTTTTAAACCCTTTACTGAAAAGGTGTTGACTCACTGTAGCCACATAAAAGATGGCGAGCGCAATAGTTTGTCACATCAGTTTAGAATGATATTATTAGCTTCAAACTAAATATAAGCCAGTAACTGACTTATCATAGCTCCACCCACAATGGACACAGGAAACCAGAGCTACAAGCCTACAGCCCGTCATTTCTAAATCAGCAGACGGAGTATTTGCTATTGTAGTTCAAAGCCTAAAAATTAGTAACTATCCATATGTCTTGGCTCAATCTGTAAAGTTCAAGATTCAAGTTAGTAGCACAGTACCAACTGACATGAATACAGCAAGAAGAGCCTATGCTGTGCTGGAGTACACCCTTATCCGGTATTCAGGTACACCAGAGGCTTACTAATGAGGAGACATATAATGACTGTTGCCTTTCAAAATGCTTATTCACATACATTGGAAGCATTGAAAATCAACAAAACCACATAAACTATACTGAGATCCAATCAGCAAACCCGAAAAGGAAAGAAACAAATTCTTACTTTCCAAATTTTCACAGATAAAAGACCCCTCTTAAACGAGAAACTGTTTTCTAATTTGAGCTAAAACTTGGCATGAGGACTGAAGCTACAGCATGATGATCCACTGAAAAGATACCCTCTAAGATCTTTTTCCAGCTAAAAAAAAAGTATAATCCCATTGCAAGGACATTGCATAAACAAGTTGTAGGCACCATCTGAGTTCTACAAAATTGAAGTACTGTATGTGTGTGCGTGCGTGTGTGTGTGTGTGTGTGTGTGTGTGTGTGTGTGTGTGTGAGAGAGAGAGAGAGAGAGAGAGAGAGAGAGAGAGAGAGAGAGAGAGAGAGAGAGAGAGAGAGAGAGAG
>ONZK01001556.1:0-21436 GCA_900322385.1 Pharnaceum exiguum | reverse complement strand
CCTGCCATACAACTATACTACTTTATTCAGTCTAGGGAGGCCAATATGCATCAGCTTTAGATCGACCTAGTCAAAGACAGACCATAGACAGCTTTAACCAATGACAAACTTGATCAAGGATACAAATCATTCACAAATCATGCACTTTTTCCATCACTCTCTACCCATAAGTAGGTTTAGGTCATGAGCCAAGGACCAAAAGCACCAGGTACAAAGACATGAATCTCATAGTGGACATGAGCAGCCTAAGAAAGTCCCACGCATACATAACAGTGCAAAGTAATTATGTGACAAAAACTGAACTAAGACCTTAATAAGAAAATATCTGTTGACTCTTACTTTTACCAGCTGCCAAGCGTGAATAATATGCGCAAAAGAAAGCATACCATTGGACCAGCAACTTCATTGGCCTTCTCCTTTCAACATAATTTCTAAACCAGAGCCACAGAGTACTCAATTGCTGTACCTGGGGCATGGCTGATCACAACTTTACCATCCTGCTTGACCCTTGATTCAACTGGAGTCACTGAAGATGACAGTTGCTTCATAAAAGAGGGATAGGAATTTTCCTGTCAATGGCAAGTATGAGATATAAGTACCCTTGCCTGCAATGATCATTTGACATTAGTGTAATTTTTCGGGGTACAATATCATTCTGCAGAGACTTACCATCAATCCTACAAGCATTCTCGAAACCCCAATTCAACAGCAGTTGCTGCACAGATTGCAGCATGAAGACAACCATCTTCAGCCTGCTTCTCTAGCATACTCAATAGCATACACCGTATTATCATCTTCTATAGAAACACCACAGTCCACATAAATATTAAAATACAAAGGATAAGGCACTTGATCAGGGGAAAACCACATTTGATATACGTACTCAATAGAAAATCCAGACCAAACTAATTGAAACTCTAGGAAAGCTCGACCTGGCATAAAAATAAGAAGCCCAACGCTACACAATGTGGTAATAATAGTCTTTAAACGAAGATCTTGATTTTGCAGCCTCTGAATAGGCATTGAATTCAGAGCAAGCCCAGTGAGCTAAACAAAGTCAGAGAAAACATTACATCTAACATAGACTCCACTAGGGAGTAGGGAAGAATACAACAAATATGTCATGTGCAAAAAGCAAAACATGACAAGCAAAAAGAAAAAACGGAGTACACATGATGTCACGAATACAATTTCAAAGGAAAGAAAACACTTGAACCTAAGATAACACCACAAAGGTATGTACAAAAATGTTGAACAATAAGAGTAGTGGCTCAATCTTTCATCACGCGATCCCAAAAGTTGATCTTCCACCACAAATTAGACAAAACAAAATAGGAACCAGTGAACCAGACACAGAGCACCAAATTCTTCATCAATATCGAGCATAGTAAGACTGGAAGAGGAAGACATGAGAATTACAGGAAGAGATGAGATTAAAGAAAGCCTGAGCACAGTCATTTATCAATGAGTCAGCAATATCTTCACACCATGCCAAACGTCAACAAGAAGCGCCTTTTCAACTGAGGCGATAATTCCATCAGCTGTAGCTCTGCTCAAAATATCAATGTTTACAGCATCCATAGGCTCTGGTCCATTGGCAATTGGAACTAAAACCTAAAAGCACAAATAGATTCAGCAACAAACAGTCAATTAAGAGCCTATAACAGTATATGGAGTTATTATATCATGAATTGACCAAAAAAAAAGAAAAGAAGATAAACACTGCGATAAGATGATGTTGATTGGTTGGACGAGGGTATTAGTAACAACATACAAACCACACAACAATGCATCAAGCTACATAATAGATGTTATGAGGGGAGGGGGTTGAGCAAGAGGGGCTCTTGAAAGACAATCAGAGAAGGACAAATGAAACGAAATCACAAAAGCAAAATGGCAACCAACAAAACCTTCCTTTTCGTAACTTAACTTTTTCTCTTGGACGGATACATACCTTTTCGCACCTACTCTACCCCTCAACCCTGGACTAACAGAAGATCCTCACTACTAAATTTAGTACATATTCCATCAAAAATAAAAAAAACTTTACTGCATGTTGAGTCAAGTAATGTACCTTCTGGAGCCACAGAGAGGATTCCCCCAAATGTTGTTGCCTCTGTCGTTCCTGCCCCTGTCCCAGCCGCACTCACTGGAGAAGGCAGTCCAACTCCGACTCCTATACCACATTCACCTTCGCTACTCCTACACCTTCTTCCATCCATTGCAGCAAACCTGACCTTCAGTAGGGTAAGACATTCCATGACAAGTTTAAACTTCTCCTCCGAATCCTTGGCTTCTTCAGCTAGTGAAGCAAAGGCCAAGTACATCTGTTCACCTCGCAACACTTCCTCAGTTTTCGTAGGATCATGATAATCCACTTTGACCTTAGTATGTTTACGCACAACATCCTTACGCCACCTCCTCATGATATACTTGTCAGGAACTTCTAGAATATATTTATAATCGAGGACTTTCAACTGATGCCTACACATAATACCATGGGTTTCAAATTCTTTGCACTCACAGTCTACTTCCTTTGTTTCTTGGTTAAAAACCACACGGTAATTACGCCTCTCGCTCGTGGAGTATTCCTCGAGCCTCCTTTGAGGGACATGCTTATACTTCCACACCCTATCCTGAACCATATACTCAGTACAGTTGCCTGACATTCGTTGCTGATCAAGTAATACGTTCAAGTGACAAAACTTCCTAAATTGTTTCTGGACCTCAGAAAACTTCTCATCTGTGTAAATATTTGAAAACACAGACTCCAGCTCAAAAAAGGTGTAGCAGGATCTTTGCCACCTTGAATCCCGAGCGTCTAACTCCTTTTCGTCATGCACCATTTTCTCCAGAGCTGCACAATATTTCTCCAAGAACTCAGCCAATTGGGTATGCTTATTCACATACCCGTCAAAAAAGCAGTGAATGCTCTCAACTCTCTGAGTTGTTTCCATTCCTGCCCAAAAATAATTCCTCATGTAGACAGGTACCCACATGTTCCTATCATTGAACATTGAGCACAGCCATTCACTCCCCTGCAGGCAATGTGTCTTTATTAAATCTTCCCACCTCGATACAAACTCCTCAGCTGCAAGGCTGTCATACACAGCATCCTTCAACTCTCTAGCAATATCATCATAGTTACAATTCTTTCCAAGTTTCTTGGGCAGCTTCTCTAGTATGTGCCATACACACCACCCATGCTTGGTGTCCGGCAAAACTTTGAGGATCGCTTCTCTCATAAATTTACACTGATCAGTTGTCAAGATACCCTTTGGTGCTCTCCCACCCATACAACGCAACCAAGAGCTGAATACCCATTCATATGTTTCCTTGTCCTCAGTAGACAACAATGCACAACCAAGAAGAACATATTGACCATGATGGTTGACCCCAACAAAGGTAGCCAACGGCAAGTCATATCCATTTATCAAATACGTCGAGTCAAAACACACTACATCACCAAATTCTTCATAGGCTGCTATACTCCTTGCATCGATCCACAACACATCGCGCAACGAACAATCATCGAAGAATCTAAAATCATGGTAGAAATCACCATTTTCTTCCTTCATCCTATGAAAGAACCTGTTCAACGCATTCGCATCACCATCATTCAACTTCAGCCTCCTCTCTTTATCCACCACATTACACATACGCTTCGGGGACACCGGAACGCTCCAAGTACTCTCAAGCCTAAATCTTTTCATGGGCCGCCGAGGTATTCCGGTGGGCGGGGTAGGAGTGTGGTTGTTATGCTCAAGCACCACGATCTCCACTACCCATTTACCATCATCTCGCAACTTAGCATACAACCTTGCACCGCAATCTACTTTCTTCGACTTAACCGTCCTTACACCGCTACTGTTTAAAGTCGGCTTACCATAGCACTCGCACTTTAATGACACACTTCTCTTTACTTTGCCTTTCTTCTTAGACTCTGAATAAGCGCCGCCCACGGTAACTACATTGAACCCTTGCTTACTAGCATAGTGTTCATAGAATTCCCTAACCTCTTGTTCTGTCTCAAATACAAGTCCTGCCACTGGCACTTCTTCTTCCTTTCTCAGTTCTGCATTTCAATTATTTTTTCATCACAAGCTGTACTTTTGTTTTTGACAAGTTGGGAAATTGGGAGACAAAATATAAACAAAAATGAATCACAAAAAATTTTGAGAACCCGTTTCATATATAAGACTGGGTATTAATAATCCCTCGGATAGTCATTAATGACACCTTCTCCTATATGAAACGGGTTCACACATATTTTTTTAAAAAAGAATTGAGTATTGATAGATAAATAAGAAGGTACCTGCTGCAGTATGAGTAGTGTCGGCAAGGTCATGTTGCTGTTGTTGCCCAGCTTGCTCACATAAATTAATTCCCAGCAAATGGACAACAGTGTCGTCACCCATCTGATTTTCACTAATTTAGTTAAAGGACTTTGTTGTTCAATGGTTTACTTTACATTGTAAGTTGGGGAAATATTTTCCGGTAATGCTCAGGTTAGACTTTAGAGTGAGGGAAGGGGAAATAAATGGAATGTTTTTTATTTTTTTCATTTTTGGTTTCTCTTCTCTTGCATTTTGTAATAGAGGAATATGGTGAATTGTGAGATGAGGTGCTAATTGCTGAACTGCTGAACTGCTGATGTGCTCTGGAGTTAAGAGGGGGTTATTTTTTTTTCTTTTTGAGTAAAGTTGGGATTTGGGAAGGCCCATTTGTTTCGTTTCGCAGCTTATTAGCACCTTATTCAATAATCTTAAACTCATCTTACCTTTTACAAATAAGCTGTAATAGCTTATTAAATAAGCTAGCTAATTTGGTAAGCTGTATAAAAAAGCTTATCAAATAATCTCCTATCTATAAGTTTTCTATATTCCAATATTACTCCTACTAAAAATATTATCCTTTATAATTAACAATTACAACTGCCCTTTTATGTCATTTTACATTAATCAGCTTCAACTTCATCCGAACACCCTAATTAGATTATCTATTAGGATACAGCTTCAGCTTAAGCTAACTAATCAGCTTCACCTACCTAATCAGGTTCAACTTCAGCTATAGCTTGGTTTGCCGAACAGACCCTGGAGAGTGGACTATGCTAAGTTACCTGATGATGGTTTCTAGTTTACAGCCAAGTTTCCTTTTCTAGACTTTTTTTTAGAACCTCTTCCCTTAGACCTTTAAAAGAATACTTAGCATTAGCGGTAAGCGGTTTGTAGTTATAATAAAGAGTAGTTTGAGGATGGAAATGCTCTTCACTAAATGTTTTATTTTCACTATTCAAGAGCATTTTGTACTATGAACCTGCTAACTGCTAATAACAATGTACCAAACAATTCTCACCTGCTAACCGCCGCTAACTGTTAGTCAAAATTACTAACCGCTTATTGCTAATTACTAATTGCTCCTGCTAACTCCAAACAAATGTTTTTTTTTGAAAGGTAAGAAGTGAAAGAAGGAATTAGGAGTGTATCCTCTCGACACATACTCCCAATTTGTCCTCATGAAGAATTATGTCCAACTCTTCAGATCATGAATAATTCCATATAATACTGTCACTGTCGTTCCTACCAAGGTTTGCCATCCAGTCCGCTGCTCTATTTCCTTCTCGATAAGTATCGCTGACTTGGACTTTCCTGAAATGTTCTGTAAATCTGCTAATGTCATCAATGATATTTCTTATTTTCCAAGGTGCCCTGATCTTTTTATTGGTAGGTTGGATAAATGTGATGTTATCTCCTTCGACTTTAATATTCTGTAAGCCTGACTGAAATGCTTGACGAAGACCATTCCGTAAGGCTAATGCTTCCGATTCGAGGATCGAAATATTTCCAAAGTGTTGAGCTCCAGCAACAATTAATTTGCCACTAGTATCCCTTATAACAAACCTGCCTGCCGCAACCTCATTACTTCTAGAGCCGTCAAAGTTGATCTTCATTACGCCGTTTTCTGGGGGCCGCCATTTGATGAGAGTGGTATGGATGATATTAGGAATATTGTTAGATTGTTTAGTAGGGAAACTCCCATTTTCTATATATCTATGTTTCCATTCCAAGAACATGGCTAGTTGCTACTTCAGTTTAGCCGCTATTCATAACGTGTGCGTCATCAACAAGTTTTTTGGTAGCAATGGTGGTGCTATGATACTCTTGTTTTTGAGTAAAAGGGGTCAAGTTGACACATGCACAAGAACATAAAAAAAAAAAAAAAAGCAAGTTCCAACAAAAAAAGAAAAAGTAAGGACATAGGAGGAATTCATCATAGAGTTCACGATTAGTTATTGAACTCCGCTAATCAGTGAACTGATGTTGTTTCTTACCTCATAAAGATTGAGTGCTAGTGCGTTTACGCAAAGGTTGGATCACAGTCCTTTTGCAAAAAAATAAAAAAAAAAGTTGATTTAACGATGCTCACAGTCACAGATCACGATATCAGATTGCAGTAACTCAACTCGAAGCTTTGCATTCTCTCTTGGTTACAGCTTATAGCGGTTGCAAAGAGAATACTGAACAGAGTGGGGAACAATGCTCGTAAAAATTCAGCAATCTCTCTTTTGGCTGGATCGGTTTAGGTTGACTATTGAAGTTGCGAATTGTGATTATAATGAAACCGCCACAAGACAGCCGCAGACCTTGGCCTAACCTGCCATATTAGAGGCATATTGTATGCTTATCAAACTGCACCAATCATTATTTGCACAAGAGTAAAAGACTAACAGCACATACACATCAGAAGCGATTCAATAGTTGCTATTCAGTGTTCGCCAGAAAATTGTACTAGAAACTCAAGGTTGATGCTCAATAACAGCCGAAAGTCATACATGAAAGCTGAAAACCACTTGTGACGAGTAAAAACATCATTGATGGATATTCGTTTATTTATGGACATTCAGTGATGGGCTCAAACATATACCTCTTCAGCTCCCTCCATAACTAGCTCGATTTGTATTACACGGCTTCTACGGATGAATAAACAGCATCGTCTTGGCAAGTTCAATGGCTTTCTGACGGCCGTAGAACTTCTCCACTATAGTGAGAGCAAACTCCATGCTTGTGCCCGGCCCTCTACTTGTAATGAGATTCCCATCTACCACAACCCTGTTCTCGATATCACTTGGATCAGACAGCTTGTTGCACAATGCTGGGAATGCTGTTGCCTTCTTCCCCTAAAAACCACAACAAAAAAAAATTAAACCGCACTCCAAATGGCAAATGACACAAAGAAATGGGAACAACTTGTTTCAAGCTTAAATCCCATAGGGAAGCAAGTTTAAAAACGGTTAACCAGTATTTGCCAGCCCCAACATGATATGATTGTGATAAAAAAAATGATACAATTGTGGCAAGTCATTTCAGATCAGATCGTATGTGGCTTAAAGAGCAAAACTTAATATTTTAAATCACTTCTTCAAATTTTACCTTGAGTAAACCATGAGGTTCAAGGACTAAAGCTGGGGATGCACATATAGCACCATAAGGTTTGTTGGATTCTCTCTGTTTCTTTAGCAACTCAACCAACTTTTCGGAGGCAGCAAATGTTTGGGCGCCACCAAGTCCACCCTGCAACATGGAAACCACTTAAGTTGACCAACTAGGTGAACAAAAAGGAAGAAGTTACCACCAAGTACACACTTACAGGCAACACAATAAGGTCGTACGAAGATTTTGCAGCCTCATCAAGATGTGTATCTGCCACCAATTTCACTTTCCGAGATGCTAATATTTCAAGATGTTCACCAACAGAAGCTACAACAACTTTTGCTTGGGCTCGTCGAAGGACATCAATAATGATAACAGCCTCCATCTCCTCTGTGCCTTCAGCAACCGGTACAAGAATCTGAATTAAGCATATTCACATCATTTGCAGGAATCTTGTACAAGAAATCATGAAAACCCCACTCCAATACCTCATGATATGAAGGATACCATAATATTGATTTTTTTTAATAAAGGTAATGAGTGAAAAGATGATTAGGAGATCCTCTTCTGGAGGGTAGCTCCCAACTACTGGTTATGGTAGTGAAGCCAAAGTGGAAATCTAATAGAAAAAAAGAGAAAGATCACTCAGATGGCAATAAACAGTCAAAATTGATAACCAAAGCAAATACCCAACAACACAAGCACCCCTCCCAAAGCCTGAGCAGCTCTTGGACTTCAATGTTTTTGAGTCCTTCACATAAAGGAGAATGCACGTCATCATAGCAATATTCAACAAAGTGGAAATGAGGGGAAAAGATAAACATGGTGAACTACAATGCAACTATTTAATTGATTATCGTCCTGGAAAAAAACATATATCTCTCTGAGATTTAATACAACAACATCAACATCATCAAAACAGTATAATTTACATTCAATGGGGGGTGCTGGATCAGGATGTACGCAACCTATCCCGTGTTCAGAAACAAACACGGAAGTTATTTCCGAGATTGACCCTACATGCATTGTTGCATTAAGTATTGACTTCCCGCAACTTCAGTATAAATAAAAAGTACCGGAAGTTGTTTCCGAGAACGACCCTATATGCATTGTTGCATTGAAAAGGATCGAGATTAACAACCCTCATAAAGAAAAAAACAATAGAATTACGTATCTTTATGGAATTTAATGAACTCAATAGTGGAAGCCATGAGAAACAGGGCGCAGGGAAGAGTCGGGATTGCACTCAATGCTAAGGAAAAGAACATAAATCATGTTGGTTGATCAAGTTTAATGAGTGACATTGCAACTAATCATACACATCTATTTTTACTCAATGTTCAACATCAAACAATCACAACAATACATCCCAAAACTGATTGGGTAAGCTAGCAAGGACCAACATGTAATTTGTACTAGACACACAAACAACACACACACCACAAACACACCCAATAACTAACAAGCACCACAAAAATACACACTAAAGCACCTGCATGCACACACAGACACACACATTCCTACCCCCACACACACCGCCTAAAAACGAGCCACCTTAAACATCAAGCAAGATCTTTTACTTGGATCACTTTGCTCCAACTCCTCCTATTTTCAACCATGCCCTCATCCGCTACAAGTAGAGCCATATCCATCGTGACCACCAATCCAAGTTTGTCGAGCGTCTCTCTCTACCCCTCACTACCTCTTCATTTGCCCATCCTCCGATCCTTCTCACCAGGTCATCACAAGGCCTTCTCTTCACTCTAAAACATTTTGGTGATTTAGAAAGAAAGCCGAGCAATTATCTGTTCTACCAACTCAAGTCAGATCTGTGTATCAATTCTCATACCAAGGAATCCAATAACATGAACAATTTAAACCAACTGTTGCGGGTGATTGATATGTGTTAGGTATATGTCTGTCATGTCATGGTTCAACTAGGTGGTCAACCGTAAACCTAAAACTTCTTCACCTTGCAGCCGACACCAAAACAGTGTACGACTCCTAGATGTCCAGCAAACTGCTGGGCCTAACACATTCCACGGATGTAGGAAAACATACCTTTGAACATCAGGTCACAATCATCAGGAGAGACTATTAAGGCTAACGCACACATGAAACCACTACTACACATTAGTTTTTTTAGATAAGAATTTTTTTTTTTAATGGGTTGGAAGATGCTTGTCCTCCTAACAGCAAATTACAAGTTAGACCAATTCCTTTGCAAAATAGTTCAAGGATAGTCGACAAATGCTCCAGCACTTTTAGCCCACCAAGAAGCTAAAAAAGCAACGCGATCCCATAACAAATCAGGTGTATAAACACAAGCTCCTAATTTAGGGAAGAGACTTGCATTCCGCTCAAGCCAAATGCACCAGAAGACAGTCATGAGTGCATTGTTCCACAACAACTTCTTCTCCTTATCCCTCCCAAAACCCTTATACTTGACCTGCAAATTTGTTGTACTGATGAAGGGCAAACCCATTGCTCACGATAAACGCCAAAAAGTGTATCCCATAGGTAGCGTGCATAAGGGCAATGAAGAAAAAGATGAGATGAAGTTACTCCACTCTTTCTACGAAGTTACTCTTACACATTACACAAATATTTTGAGGGGGCACTAAGATAAGCAATGTCGAACGCTTGCAGCACACTATCTCTGGTGTCTATGCTTTCTGCCCAAAATTAGGTCCTCTTAAAAGATCTTTACCAGCTAGAGAGAAACTAAAAAGCAAATGGACAACAAATGTTGTAATCAAAATGAGAGACTATTGACACATGAGAAACAAAAGACAAACGTAATATGTAATTCACTCAAGTTAAGAAAGTAGAGAACTAACCCTGAGTGGGTAGCTCAGTTGGTGAGACTTCTGAGATTTATTCCAGAAGTCCCAAGTTCGAATCTCCTTAGGGCCACTGGAGGTTTTACTGGCCGTTAACTTTGGGGCCCATGGGATTAGTTAGGCAAAGCCTAGATTCCCCGTGTTATCTAAAAAAAAGCAGAGAACTTTCTTTGCACTTAATGCCCGTAAGTTAAAAGAGTTTTTTTTTTCTTCTCTTCAAGTTCACCTTATGAGGGTGGGGAAAAGGCCAAAGGGTAAGTAGCACCAAGTGATTGGGAACTAAGGATAAATTCAGGGCAGTACATCAACCTAAATCACTGCGAATCTTGCTCAGATTATTCAGCAGGGATGCCTAACGGCTAACATAAAGCGCCATCAGATTACACTATAAACAATCATCACAATTTCTGATTTCAGGACACTAGTGGTGCAATCCCCATGTGTAGGAGAGGGATAAGTATTTTTATATTACAAACAAAAGTTAAAAAAATGGGAGGTGCTGTTCAGTGTGGACTGTGGAGTACCTGACTCCAATTTCATATCAAAATTCCAGTAGATTTTTTTTTTAAAAAAAAAAACCTAAGATACGTTTACTCTAATTCGAAATTCACTGCCATAAAGGCAATTTCTGTGTCCATAATAAGAATCCAATGAACTCCAATTTGTCCAACAGGGCAAGAGAAGGAAACATGATACATAAAAAATGATTTTCAACCAACAAAATAAGCACAAATTAGTGTTTAAGCACAGCCAAAGTGTAAAATCCAGAGCATTACAAGTAAACAAATAATCATGTCCTAAAGGTTCAATAAATACTTAATACCTTTAAAAATAATACTTGATTAATGACAATAAAGTAAAATCAGTTACAGCCTAGGGAAAGTCCTCGAGATATTTACATGTCGGCCCAATACCTTTGAGAGAACCAACCTCTAATTTCTAAAGTTCAACTAATGAAAAGTCAAATCACCAACTGACATGAAAAACCAGCATCATTACAGGAATACAGGCCACCAAAAGGCAGCAAACTCTGCAGTCTCTACTATTTATCAATGATTATCAGGTAGTATACAGCATACAAGCAAAAGCTATTATCAATAGACAACTAAAAACTAGCAACAAAAAGAAAGATTTTCAGCACACATGAATCCCATGAAAATCACACCTAAATAGAAACTGAAACTAGAAGAGGAAAGACAGGCCATTTTGAAGGTATTTAGGAACCCTGCAGTGCCCTCAGAGATCAAGACCGAAAGCATAAGACGGTCAGATCAACTCACCTGTGGAGAATCGTTGAATGTCCACTGAACTGGATTCAGCTCCCTGACAAGATATTCATCCCCCTGATTGGGCCACATGATCTGACAAAATAAAGAACTACAAATTAAACATACACAAAACAAACAGGAAGAAATTGTAGTTTTTGAATTTAGCAAAAACAGCCTATTAAAAAAGTAGAGAGAGAGAGTCAGTCAACTATTGTCATGAAGCTAACTAGGGTAGTCACAAATCGTGAATCTGCATAGTTCACTCGTTACTCAAGGATAAATTCCAAGTAACATTCAGCAACATTTAAGTCATGCACCAAAATAGGGACCAAAATAGGGACAGATCCCACCAGGCCGTACCTAAAACAACTTCTTCAAATTCAAAGAGGAAATCCTTATCTCTATAACATTAATAAAAACACCCCAATGAGGGAAATATTGAGCTTTTGAATGCCCCAAAATACCTTTTTTCGCTTTTAAGAAGAACAAAACAACTGCTAAGTTCGGCAGTTCAAAAAAAAAACAAATCCCTGCTCCTGACTCGGTCGGATTTGCAGCAAAACTACACACTGCATCTCTTCACCCACGTTAAGCGCTTACCCACTTCCCCTTCTCCAATCTTTTTCTGTTCCACTCCCCCCTCTTCACTTTGCAGTTTGCACTACCATCAACCTATCTCCTCCATCGCAAGGCTTCTTGGTGGATTAAGCAATCACATCTAATTAAGGTACTCACAGTCTAATCCTCTCAAAAGTTTAATATCAGACAAATTAATATAGGGGTATTTAGTCTTTTACCCAAAGTCCCAGACTAATGGTAGTAGAGATATACTACCTTTCATTAACAAAAACAAAGCTGTACTCCAAGATCAGCATTAAAAAAAGGAATAATACCAACTTATGTGTTTTGGACACAGGTTTTGTTTAAAGCCTTGACTTTGTTGCTACACAGTGATGGTTTGGCGTACCCAGTTGTGTGCGGGATGAAAACACTATTGTCTGTAAAGCTACGGATCTAAGTATTGCTTGCTGGTTTCTCAGGTTTCTCCTCTTTAAATTTCCATTTCATTTCTTTATCTTTTAAAATAATAATTGTATTACCAATGCATCTTGAGGCATACTTCAGGTTCAAAACAAAATGTCAAATGGGTGTTAAGCTATGACTCTTGGTTTGCAGTTCTTCAGTTAATTTCTATGCTGTAATGTTTCTTACTAAGAATCTATTCTAAGTATGCTCATTGTATGGTAGTGGCGGTTCCCACTGGAGCAGGATAGTCTTTGGCATCGAGTGATTAGGAAAAAAAGTATGGGCTTGAAGGAAATGGGTGGGATGTGGCCTCTGCTACGAGAGTCACGCATGATTGTCCGTGGAAGTTTGTTTCCAAAGTATCTTCATTGTATTTTCCACTTGTGAAGTACAAATTAGGTGACGGGGCACGTATAAGATTTAGGGAGGATTTATGGCTAGGGGACCAGGCACTGGGCGTGAGGTTTCCCCGCATTTTTAGGCTATCATCCCTTCATGATGCTTTTATTTCTCATTCTTTGTGGGAGATGGTTCATGGAATCTTCATTTGCGGCGGAATCCACATGAGCGAGAGATGGAGGAGCTCACTTCCTTGTTAAATGCTCTTTCTAACGTGCATTTCCGGACGATAAGGATTCTAGAGTTCGGTTGGGTGATAATTCTGGTGTGTTTTCGACCAAATCATTCCTTATTAGCCTAAGTGCACCCTTAAAATATCCATTGTTTACGATTGCTAACTTGGTATGGAAAGCAAAGGTCCCGTATGAGGTGAGAGCATTCGTGTGGACTTTGAGTTTGGGAAGGACTAATACTAATGACATGCTGCAAAAGAGGAGACCTCATAGTGCTCTTTCTCCGGATATGTGTGTGTTATGAAGGGCTGGTGCAGAGACTTCATCTCATCTCTTCCTGCATTGTGACTTTACACATGTCTTATGGACTAAGTTCTTTGATGTCATGGGGGAGCATTGGGTTTGTCCATCATCTATACTAGAATTCTTGCAAATCAAGTATATGTCTTTTAGGAGGGATAAGGAGAAGAAGATGTTATGGCAAAGCGCATTGATGGCAATACTTTGGAGTATTTGGCTTGAACGAAATGCGAGAGTTTTCCCGTGAAATACTTCGTGTGTTTTGTCACCTAATTTGCTTTGGGATCGAGTCACTTTTCTAGCTTCCTTGTGGACCAAGGCCACGGGAGCTTTTGTGGGCCAACCTTTGAGTGTTTTACAAAGGAATTGGTCTAACTTGTAATTGTCCTCCATATCCATTAATGTTTTTTTTTTCTTATCTAAAAAAAAGTATGCTCATTGTTCAATCTAGAAAAAATGTATCTTTGTAGGAAACTTGGGGCATTTATAGAATGTGTTATTATCTCGGGACAAATTTGGATGCAAGTTGGATTTCGAATCTGAATGCGTGAGTTAAGTTTGCATGAGGACTTTTGATCACGTGTTGGTGGATTCAAGGTTGAATATTGCATCAGACTGATAGGATCCCCTTTGTTTCTCTGCTATTTGCGACTTTGCGTAATTATATTTTTTACTAGGCTGAACATTTGGGAGTTCAAAATTTAGACAACACTATCTTCTGATATATAATATCATGTAGCCATTAGTTATGTCCACCTAGGAAACACCAACCCCACTACCACCATCTCTAGCACCCATTTTATTAACCACGTCACTTGGAAAAGAAAGAAATTTGGAAGAACAGTCTGAGAGTGAGGGAAGATGGGATCTGGGAAAGTATCAACAGTAACACAATGTGACAAATGGGAAGAGTGAAGTAATATGAACACCTTTGTGGCACTGCAAGTGGAATTTAGCATACCGTATCCAATCGATATGATCTATTTCATTTATAATTGCACATGTTTCCTGATATTCCTAGATGTTAATAGGATAGAATATAAGAATATTATAACTTAGTGAAGGATCCATTGGTAGAAAATTCCTTTTCTGTCAGCTAAGATCCTTCACAGGAGCATTTGTCCTAGTACTAGCCTCCCAAAAAGGCTGTCATGAATAAACAACATACAATTACTCCAGAAAGAACATTGAGTCTAAGACTCTACTGAGTCGGCCTTCCTACTTCCACTACATATTCTATGTCTAAAGCCATGACTAGATCCTACACAAAGATTCATAACATGAAGACAATGGAGGTTATAGCCTTATGGGTGCAGTAGAATTTAGCTTTGGGTAAGGTTGGAGGGTGGTGGTATGAGGTTGCAAGCTGTGGGAGACCTTGGGTAGACTATTTTCTTTTAGATAAGAAAATTTTTTATTAATGGGTTGGAGGTCAAGCTGTCCTCCTAATAGGAAATTACAAGTTAGACCAATTACTTTGCAAAATAGTCAAAGGATAGTCTACAAATGCTCCAGCACTTTTAGCCCACAAAGAAGCTAAAAAAGTAACACGATCCCATAACAAATCGGGTGTATAAAGACAAGCTCCTAATTTTGGGAAGACTCTTACATTCCCTCAATGCACAACTTCTTCTCCTTATCCCTCCCAAAACCCTTATACTTGACCTGCAAAAATTGTTGTACTGATGAAGGGCAAACCCATTGCTCACAATAGACGCCAAAAGTGTATCCCATAGGTAGCGTGCACAAGGGCAATGAACAAAAAGATGAGATGAAAATAGTGGAGGTTATGGGTGCGATAGAATTTAGTTTTGGGTAAGGTTGGAGGGTTATGGGTGCGATAGAAGACTTTTTAGATGAGAACAACAATGATGAGAGGTGCAAGTGTAATTTCAAATTGATTACGTGGACAAATAGAGTTGATGGCACCAGGGAGTCGCACACAGTTGTGGTGGAGAAGAGGATTTGGACTCACTAAAAGACCACTTCTCAATATCATCACGATAAATAAAATCAAAAATCTGAAGTATCAATTTACCATACTGATCGTAGAGAAAGACCCAGATAAACAGAAAATAGCATAGCTCAAGAGTAATACAACATTCCTTGTACAGATCAGGTCCCAAGTGCTGTACTCATAAGAAGTAAACTTACTATGTTTATCAAAAAAAAAAGGAACTAAACTTACTATGATGCTTAGACACAATTTAGGGCTGTCCCCTCATTTCAAATCGCGTTACACAAGATACATCCCTGCACTTATGTTCAAGCCCTAACAAAAGATCTGAACATAGATATTCCCCCCTTTCAAAGTTGACTGTCAAATTCCATGGGCCAGACATAGGTAGAACATGACAAAACGTGAGAAAGTACCCGACCAAATATTTTAAATGCGACTAGTCATATCCCACGTAATTGCTAGAAGTATGGAACTCCCGTAGAATCCGAGGGGTAGGAAATTGCAGGTTATGGACGCCATAGAACTGGATTCTTTTACGTGTATAACTATGTTTCAACAACTAGAGAGTTTATCTGGACTCCTTAGGTTCTCTATATCCGAATCGCTATGATAATGGTCCATCAACTCAGCCAAAAATCCTATACAGTCCATTTTCTAGTTCAATGACAACATCAAAATCTTCTTGGTCAGTACATTATAGGATCCATGTTCTTTGTTACTTCACAGAGCTCGGAGGACATCTTGTCCTTTGAGGCTCACTTGACACTTGTTTTAAAATATTTACTTTTCTATCCAACAAAAAGGTTATAGGATCCAAGTATATTAGAGTTCTATTCCAGGCATTATTTCCCTTAGAACCTAATGATACTTTGTGCTCAACCTACCAACTTATTAGTTATCTTTCAGTATAACACAACCTACCAACCTATCAGTTGACATGGAGGGTTTTCATTAAGAATCTTGAGGGTGATAGTGGCGAGATTTTGAATGAAGTAAGGTCTATTTACATGAAGTAATAATTTTTTCAAAAAAACTATTCCCGGAGGAGAATATAGAGAGGCCTACCATACACAGCTTGGTTTGGGATCCTATACCTTCTAATTTCAACTTTCAATATCTAGCTGGAAAGATCTTTTGAGGAAGATGAAATCAAGAGAGTTGTTTGGCATGGATAGAGACAAGGATCCGGGGCTTAACAATGGCACTATAAGGGTTTGGGAGGCATAAGGAGAAGAAGTTGCTATAGCGGAATGCGAAGCTAGCAGTTCTTTGGTGCATTTGGCTCAATTGAATGCAAGAGTTTTCCTTCAAAATGCTTCTTCTACTATTGCATGTTCTACATATTCTCTGGACTTGCTTTGGGATACACTTCTTGGTTCCTTGTGGACAAACACTGTTGCGGCTTTTGTAAATTTACCTTTAACTGTAGCTCAGTTGGTGGTAGGACTTCTGAGATTTATTCCAGAGGTCCCAAGTTCAAGTCTCCTCAGAGCCACTGGAGGTTTTACCGGTCCTTAATTTCAGGGCCCATGGGATTAGTTAGGCAAAGCCTAGATACCCATGTTATCTTTTAAAAAAAAAAACTATCTTGCATAGGAATTGGTCTAGTTCGTAACTACTCTTCTTGAGGACAACTTGTCCTCTTCCTACATCACAATATGCCCAAAAAGCGTACAAGTGAAAAAGAAAGCATACCAGTGGACCAGCAACTTCATTGGCCTTCTCTTTTCCATATAATTGCTCAACCAGAGCCACAGAGTACTCAATTGCTGTACCTGGGCCACGACTGGTCACAACATTACCATCCTGCTGGACCCTGGATTCAACTGTAGTCGCTGAAGATGACAGTTGCTCCATAAAGGAAGGATAGCAAGTTGCCTGTCAATGCCAAGTATGAGATATAAGTACTCTAGCCTGCAATGATCAATTGAAATAAGCGAGATAATCCTAGAGGGTAGTACTATAATCATCCTGCAGAGAAGTAAAACATACATGACATCTACATAACTACACATATCTTACCTTCAATCCTTTAAGCAACCCCCATGACCCCAATGCAACAGCAGGTGCTGCACATATTGCAGCATGGAGACGACCATCTGCAGCCTGCTTCTCTACCATGCCTTTCAAAACTGTGCAATCCTTTAAAGTAGCAGCACCTGGCATTCCACCCTATACCACAAACAAGAATGTATGCCCTTAGCCATTATTTGTGTTTGAAAATTGTAGTACACAAAATTAGTCAGAATTTCAACCATATAACATGTAAGAAGGAAACACTGGCTAAGAACATGATTGTTATGGTGAGAAAAAACACTAAATAATAAAAGAAATGAAACCCAAGTTCATGACCTGAGAAAGTATAGCAAGCATAAGACTAGTGTTCCCTCTTGATTTAAATTGCAGTACAGGAATTGCAATGTAGGGAAATTTGCATCCAAAGTGGTGCAATTTATTAGCGACTTTAAAAAAGGTATCCTAGTTGATTTTAAGGCTTGCTTCTTGAATTCTTGATGATGTTCAGGAACACTTCAATTCATGGAAGGTAATGAGATATCAATATACTAGACAACTCAGGCAGGCTAGGTCATTAATGTATAACAAGATAGCTCACAGTCCAAGTAGCTAATTTGTGCTACATTGCTTAATGCTGACTGATGATATTTAGCAAAAAAGAAAAGAAAAAAACTTGTGTAACTTAAGAAGTGTATCACACTTAACAGCATACAGCATATTACCAGGGGGAGGTAGTCAACACAATCAATACATTATCAAGAGAAGACCAAATTCAGAATTATAGTCAATAGAAGCACATGACCAAAAAAAAAATGAACTTCAGAAAAGTTCTACCTTTGCAGGAAAAAGGAGTAGCCGAACACTAAGATAGTTTGACAAAATCGTGTTTCAATAGTGAAAATCTTTATGTTTTTCCAACTTCTGAAAAGACATTGAATGCTATGCAATCCCATTTAGCAAAGAAAAGTCAGGTGAAAGTAATATATGTTTCATAGAAATGACTAGGATGGAATACCATCGCTCACACAACAACAACAACAATGACAAAGCCTTACACATTAAGAAAAATAAGTACACACACATACATATCAAGGGAAAGAAAGCACCGGAAAAAGGAGTAAATTCAAAAATTAATGCACAAGAATGAGAAACAATTGGAGAGTACCCAATGTCCACCTTCCCAAGCAAAGACCATGTTAGGTTTTTCAACACCCATCCCCAAAGTTAATATTCTACCACAACCAAAACAAAACGAAAAGGAAATAAATCATAAAACAAATAAATCAAGTTGAACTAGAAACAGAATTCAGAGAGCATTCTTTCATCAACGTCAAGCACAGAGATAGTGAGAGAGTAAGAAATGAGAATTACGGGAAGAGATATGAGATCAAAGACAGCCTGAGAACAGTCATTTATCAAGGAGTCCGCAACAATCTTCACACCATGGCAAGCATCAACACAAAGCTCCTTCTCAACCGAAGCAACAGTAACATCAGCTCCGGCTCTTCTCAAAATATCAATGTTAATTACAGCCTCCATAGGCTCCGTTCCATTAGCAACTGGAACTAAAACCTAAAACATGCACGGATTCAGTAACAAACGGTCAATTAAAGAACTGAAGTAGATAGATTGAGCAGATTCTCTTAGGCTTCAGAGTTAGGTTATAAAATGATCAAGAAAAAGATACACCCAACGAAAAATGATGTTGATGTTTAGAAGGAGGCATTATAATTTAAAACAACAATACAAACCCCAACAACGATGCATCAAATCTCTATGATAAAAAAATATGATAATTGCTATGAGAGGGTTGAGAATGAGGGGTTCTTGAGAGACAAGGCAACATGGAAAAAAATGCCAAAAAGATGGCAACCACCAAAACAACGAGTTGACAACTTTTCTGAGAGAGAGCTTTCACTTCTCTTAGTCTTAAACCACACAATCTTAAATCAGATACCGAATGAACAACTTATTTTTAGTGAAGCTGCGGGAAGTCAATGCAAAATTGCATTTAGGGTCAATCTCGGAAACAACCTCCCTATTTTCTTAAACAGGGGTAAGGTTGTGTACATCCTGACCCTCGAACACCCCCATTGAAAGGGGATTACACTCGGTTGTTGTTGAATGAACAACTTATAATGACTATGGCCTTGTCCTTGTGGGTCATCATGTGAAGAGATGACCTTCCATCTACTGTACTAACTACTAAGACTAGCTATACAAAAGGCTAGCATGTGAATCAATTTCTGAAAGCTAATGATGATGATACACTATCATGTGGTTCATAAAGGGTTGGTTCACTGAATTTCCAACAACAATACAATACCCTCATTGATCAAATATGAAATTACAGCATGATCCAAGTGGGGCCACTGCCTAAAATGGACAAAAACAAAAACAAAAACAAAGAACATTCATATTCATACAAATAAATGTTAGTCATTAGCATATTGAATATTGATGAAATGTGAAAAGGTTCACTCATTTAGCAAAAATAAGACAAACCCACGTCAGAAATGCAAAGAAAACACAAAACAATGCCAAACGAAAATACAAAAGCAAAAAAAATGGAAAGTTAAGTTGATGAGGCCGGGAAAAGCAAGCACAGACCTTTTTAGCATCGGTAGCCATGGGAGAGGCAGAAGAAGAGGCAGAGAGGGGGGTGGTGAAGAGGTTTCTGATAGTGGAAGTGGAGGAGGTTTGGAGGGAGAGATTGAAATGTCGTCGAGAGAGAGAGTGGAGTAGAGGTTGAGTTTTGTTTATGTAAAAAATGTTGTTATTATTATTAGTGTGGTGACGCGTGGTGGACAGGACTACTGAGAAGCTGCAACTGCTGCTGCTAGAATGTGTTGCTGATGTGGTACTAGAACAAGAACCAAGTGAGGAGGAAGAGGAGATTATTGTATGAGCCATTTGCTGGATTTTGGAGTATGGTGATTGTGGGTGGGCTACTTGGGTGAACAACTGAACTCATCATGATTTATTTTTTTATAAAAAAATAATTGATTTGATAAATATAAATACGTAAATAAAAGAAACAAAAGAGAGAAGTAATAATATAGAGAAAATTGCAGCTCAACCCCCACTATTTCCAAACTACCGTTCACGTCATTAATATTAACAGTTCCATTAGCATAGAAAATGAATAAGCCGGCCTCTTTAAACAATTATCCCCAGAAGGGGGGCATTTTCTCAGTATGGTGGCGCCTTATAAAACGATAAGCTACCACCGACTTATGGATAGAGTCGCCCAAACATTAGTGCTTCTGTGAAAGGGGGACAATAGTTGGGGAAATAGTTTTGAAAAGAGAGTCAAAGTGGATTTTTTAACAATCCTTCCGGGAAAAAGACTTGAGAAAATTGGCGATCAAGAAGAGTTATTCCCATTAGTATTGTATGATCTCAAAATGAATCATCAGTATAAAGTATAAAGTTCACATAGTCGTTGAACATATTTTTTTAAAAAAATTGTTAGCTGGCCTGATTCCGTGTAGACCAAGGGCATTTGTTAATTTAATTTGACTTTGAAATGTAATTGTGACACCTAAATTGGGATGGAGGGCAAAGGATGTGGGAGCGAGACCACGGAATTTTTATAGCTTGGAAAGAATGCTGGGAGAGTATATATAAGGGCATGTTTATTTGTTGTATTTTAGTGAGTTTAAAGAAGAGTATAACCTTTATACTTGAGTCTAATGCCTATAAAATGGGAGCCAGTTTATAAAAGTACAAAGGTGAGTTTTAAAATCCACATACCCACCCTTGTACTCACAATTAACTAATTACATGGGACCCACATGCATTTTCTTTTTTAAAAATTCATTTATTCATAAATATTATATGAGTTTAACTAATAAAGTAAAAAGTATAACTAGAGTCTAAAATAAAAAATTATGATGTGTCACTGTAGACGCCCGGGCCCCGTCGCCTAATGGGGGATCGGTAATCCCCGTTCGGTTCTAGGTAAACCCAGTTGTCCACCCGCGGGGTAGGTTTGAATGCTGATGTTTAGAGTCGCCAC
>ONZK01001554.1:23339-37900 GCA_900322385.1 Pharnaceum exiguum | reverse complement strand
GAGAAAGAATGAGTTCATCAAACTCGGCGTGCTTGTAAATGACGAATTAGGCTGGTATTTATAGGGGGAGGTGACTTGGGGAAAAAGACAAGCCGGACTCGGATAAAATCCGAGTCCGAGACGTGCGCCAGGCGCACGTGGCATGCGGAACCAGGAGTCCTCCTGCTCCGTGCGTTTTGGATAGGATGCGTTTTTGTCTTTATCCGATAACTTTTCGGTGTTTCGGCTGCTTTGAACTCGGTTTGGGATAGGATTTAGGTGGAATATTCGCCAAGAAAACTAATTAATTAAATAATTAATTAATTAGCTGATTTTTATGTGGGCCGGGCTGACTTTTGTGGACCGGGCTGACTTTATTGGACTGGGTTTGACTAATTAATTGACTAAAGCCATTAATGGGCTAAAACCAATAAATTTAGGGCCGAATATAGAGGTATTATATATGGAATCGATCAGGAAGACGAGGGGAAGATGATAGACACGACTACTAATCCCGTTTCTCAAGCTTTCAAACAATTGTCATAACAAATAGTCTTACTATAAATACTAAATGCGAAGTTAGGTTTACATCATAAGGCGTGGCGAATACCCGGTAGAATTACCGTACTTACACTAATATAGATGTTAAAATTGAGGATGTTGTCCTAATTTTGTTAGTTTCATTGCCGCCGTCATATCATAATTTTGTTCAGTCGTTTATTTGTGGTAGAGATAATATTAGTCTGGAGGATATTACGGTTGCCTTGCATACTAGAGAGTTGCGTCTTAGCGCGCACGGTGGAGTTGTAGATAGTCACGCTGTGGGGTTATTTGGTAGTTCCAGTAAGGGACATGCCAATTCTGAGAAGAAGAAATTTCAAAAGAACAGAAGTCTTTCAGGAGTCCTAAACCTGATGATATATGTAACTGCTGTAAAGAAATAGGTCACTGGAAATCTGAATGTCCTTAGAAGAATAAACAGGAAGTTAAGGAGGAAAAGCAACATGGTTCTGCTGCAGTTACTGAAGTAGACTCTGAAGAAGATCTATCCTAGGCTACTAACGACTAGACACATGTTCTGGCGTATGGGTTCTTGATTCTGAGGCGTCGTTTCATATATGTCCTAATATAGAGTGGTTCTCTACTTATGAGCAGGTTGATGGTGGTACTGTTGTGACTGCTACTAGTGATGTCTGCAAGATTGTTGGCTATTGATTATATCCATTCTGATTGTTGGGGTCCTTCACGAGTTGAGTCTTTGAGGCGTTACAGGTACTTTCTGTCCATGATTGATGATTATTCTCGGATGACTTGTGTAATTAGTCTGCGGAAGAAAAGTGATGCTTTCAAGAACTTCAACCAGTGGAAGACTTTGGTGGAGAATCAAATAGGGAAGAAGATCAAGAGGCTGCAAACTGATAACGGGTTAGAGTTCTTTTGGAATGATTTTGATGAATTCTGTAAGGATGAAGGGATTGCTCTTCAATGCTAGTTTGCCTAAAGGGTTTTGGGAAGAAGCTGTGAGCACGGCTTATTATCTGATTAACCATGCACCTCATACAGGTATAGATTGCAATATACCTTATGAAGTTTGGTCTGATAAGTCTCCTGATTATTCAAATCTGAGAGCTTTTGGTTGTGCAGCTTATTATCATATCAGTGAGGGTAAGTTAGAACCAATGGCTATTAACGGAGTATTTGTAGGCTATGGAGATGGGGTTAATGGTTATAGAATTTGCTCACCAAGTGAGGGAATTGAAGAGTTATACTTAGTACAAGAGTGATATTTGATGAAAATTATATACTTAATCCTGTTGTGAAGCCTCCTTCTGTGCAAGATAGTGTGAGTTCAGATAAACAGGTGGAGCCTGAAATGCAGAATCAAGTTGATGATGAAAAGACAAATTGTGAAACCCAGTATTTATAAAATAATTTATAAATACCTTAAATGAAACTTTATATATTGTGGGATTAATTTATTAATCTTACAGTTCAAAGTAATTATGAAAAGTGGGAGCTCGGGTTATTTATGAAAAGAGAGAGTTGTTTTATTTCTAAAAAGGGAAACCGGATTTCTCTAGGTAGCCTATATATATTGGCTTAACCTAGAGAAAGCGCCCAAAGTTGTCACACAAAATTTCCATCAGGTTCTCTTTTCTCCAATCTATCTCTTTTTCTCTCCTTGCTCGGGCGACCCCTCCCCCTCTCTCTCCTTGGCCGACGGCAGGGTGGGTCACAGGGGGAATCTACACCGCCTCTCCTCTCCTCCCTCCGTCTCTCCCTCTCCCCCGTCGACATAAGTCGGCTGTGTTCCGACTTGCGGGTATGTGTGAAGGGTGGCAGCTGCCACCCGACACACACACAAACCCAGCCGAGCTGGGTTAGTAAGGGGGCCGCGCCGAGTAGCACACACGGACGAGCCGTGTGTGCCAAACCCTTTTTGGGGTTTTGGTTTTGTTTTCGGTTTTTGTGCATTAAATAAACAAAATTATATTATTTTATTTGTATTTATTGCTATTCTGAATTTATTTTAAATAAATATTTATTATGGTATTTGATGAATTTGTAGACGATACTCCTTGTGACGACAAACCATTTGCCTAGTTAGTGTGTGTTGATAAGCTTGGAATGTGTGCTAAGCTTTGGATTGAGGTAATTCATATTACCTATACTTTACCTTATCTGTTATTTGTTAGGAGCCCCCCATATGGAATGTTTAGAATGGCTAGGTAGACTAGAGAACTTGCATGATAACTTTAGGATAGATGACGGGTCGAAACCCTGCAAGTTGGTTATACCAAATTTGGTTATCAGCTGCTATATGATTATGTGACGAGAGTACAACGTGATATTTATGTTGCATGTTGTATTTATGTCATTGTTGGCTATTGTTGATTACCTACAGTAGGATATGTTATATCATGTAACGATTGTTGGTTATCCTGTTGTATGTTGATTACAACTGTTGAAAGGATATGATTGATGTACATTCTTTTGCCATTGTTGGCTTTGTAACCAATGTTGATATTGGTAATTGGAAATGTTTAAATACATAGACGTGAGATAAAGCCTCACCTGCATGGCTGTTAAATGGGAATATTATGGTTGAGCCTATTTGTTAGTTGAACCCAATTATCAAACTTGTAAACAACGTAAACTGCAAGGATTGTTTGTCTCGACTAATGACCCCTATTGTTGGCCATTTAGGAGCGAGCTTTCAGGAGATCTTAGAAACAATTTGGCAACTTTCCCGTTTGGGTATTTTTATTTAGGCCTTGTGTGCCTATGTCGTTCCGCTAGTAGGGAGGTTGATAGCCCATCTTTGAGTGGGGACTACTATAGGGAGAGTATGATCATACTTAAACTTGTTTTGGTGCGCTGTTAGCTTGAAGGACAATACCATGGGTGTCCCGACCGTTTGTTGGTATTGACGTTTGCTTTTCAAACCTTAACCCTTAATGGACTTGTGTCCTCTAAAATGAATTAGAATATTTGATTAGGTATTCCGCTGTGTAGTTATTACTTTGATGTGTTATATGATAATATGAATATCCATAAGTGTACCTATGTGGTGTGAAGCATGTTATATGGTTTACAGTTTTCGCATGCTTGTGGTAGGCTATAGTTAATATGGGTTACTGAGTTGTCAAACTCACTCCGTTGTTGTTGACATTTTTACAGGTATTGTTCACACGTGTGATTCTGGAAAGGACGACTATTGATGACAATTTTGTAATAGTTGTCTAGACAATATTAGGTTATTTTGGGATCTGAGACTATTGTTATTGTTATTATTATTTGGTTTCAACAATCTACTTAGCATATCTCTAATCATATGGTTAGTTACAGAATTGTATGATTATACTTATTTTGCAGTAACACCTATTTGGGATCTCTTCGGTAGAAGCTCGAAGGCTATACTATATTTATAATCATTTCTATTATTATATTGCATATATTATTATGTTTTATCCAAGGTACCTTTTGGGGTGTTACACACATGAAGATGAACTCTCGTGTACTCGACTTCCAGAGTCCGTTTTGACTGCATCGCCGAGTCCAGAGATTCAAGAAAATATTGAGAGGCATGGCATAGCTTATGATCATGCTAGGAGAACAGTTGTTGCTCTGAGGTGGCTTGATGATTATGTGCCTTTTGCAATGAGGTTACTGAAGAGATATTGTCTTATGAGCCGTCTTTCTACAAAGAAGCTTTTTCAGATAGTGAATCAACACAATGGCTTGCTGCTATGGGTGAAGAGATGGAGTCTCTATACAAGAATAAGACATGGGTACTAGTCAAACGTCCGCCAGGGAGGAAGATTTTTACTTGTAAATGGGTCTTCAAGAAGAAGGAAGGGATGACACTTACTGAGGGTATAAAGTTTAAAGCCAGATTAGTTGCAAGAGGGTTCACACAGAGAGAATCGATTGACTACATTGATATTTTCTCACCTATGGTCAGACCACATACTTCTATCAGAGTGTTGCTACCGATAGTTGCACATCAGAATTTAGAGCTTGAGCAACTAGATGTGAAGACAGCTTTTCTACTTGGAGAGCTAGAGGAAGAAATCTTCATGACTCAGCCAGAGGGGTTCCAAGTTCCGAGGAAAGAAGATTAGGTTTGCAAGCTCATTAAGTCCTTGTATGGACTTAAGCAGTCTCCTAGACAGTGGTATAAGAGGTTTGATAGTTACATGATTGAGCTTGGCTACAACAGGAGTCTGTATGATTGTTGTGTTTACCACAAGAAACTTGCAGATGGTTCTGTATGTAGATGATATACTCATTGCTGCAAAGAGGAAGTCTGATATTCAAGAATTGAAGGATCTTTCGGGTGCAGAGTTCGAGAAGAAGGATTTGGGTGCCGCACAGAAGATTTTGGGAATGGAGATTTATAGGGATAGAAGTCGGATTTTCTTGTCACAGAAGAGCTACATTGAGAAGATATTATCCAAGTTTGGCATGTCAAAAGTAAAGCCCTTAAGTACTCCAAACGATGTAAATATTCATCTGTCTCCTGCACATGGACCGAAATCTGAAGCTGACAAGGAATACATGTCTAAGGCCCTTACACTAGTGCAGTGGGTAGCTTGATGTATGCTATGGGTTGCACTAGGCCAGATTTGGCATAGGCAGTCAGTGTAGTTAGTCATTTTATGACTAATCCTGGGAAGGAGCATTAGCAAGATGTGAAGCGAATTTTTCAGTATCTGAGAGGTACTTCTGATATGGGTCTCATTAATGGAGGTGATACACAATTCTTAGTTGCAGGCTATTCAGATTATGATTATGATGGAGGTGTTGATAGTAGGATGTTGATAGCATATGTTGTTAGTTGAAAGGCTACTCTACAGCCTACTGTGACTTTGTCTATTACTAAAGCGGAGTATATGGCGCTAACTGAAGCTGCTAAGGAGGGTATATGGCTTGAGGGACTAGTAAGTGATCTTAGCCTACATCATGATCAGGCTACAGTGTATTGTGACAATTTGGGTGCGATATGCATAGCCTAGGATCAGACTCATCATGACAGGACTAAGCATATTGATGTGAGCTATCATTTTCTGAGAACTGAGAAACGCATTCAGGTGACTAAGGTTGGTAGTGCTGATAATCCAGCCGATATGTTCACCAAACCGGTTCCTAATAGCAAGTTCCAACATTGTATGGACTTGCTGAATATTTCTAACTGTTGATTTGCCCTTTGGGGCATTCTAAGCTCTTAGGAGCAATCTGGATGAAGGGAGAGTATGAATACTTCAGCCATTTTTTGTATGCATCTTGGTACATCTGTTTCTGAAGAAGATTCAAGTCAAGGTGGAGAGTTGTAGGAATATTTGCCTTAAGATCTTCTATCTGCTTTGGGCCTAGATTTTAGGTCTATCCCATTAGGGGTTATTTAATTTATTATATATACCCTACAGCCGTTGTTATATGATGTGCAGTGCAGTACATAGACAAAACACACCTCATAAAACCTAATAAAATATGTCTTTCTTCTGATAGTGAACGTAGCCAACAGTTGTTGGTGAACCACTTTAAATCTTTGTGTCTTTTATTATTTATTTACTTATTTACTTGCATCCGTTATAACACAAATCTATAATTAGGCTCACTATTGGGCCGAGATTTTTCGAAATCAAAGAAACTTGGCTAATGTTTGGTTTTATAAGGGGTAGGCAGGTAGCCCAACTCACGCTAGAACAATTGTACAAGTAAAATAATATAGAATCAATTGGACATTGGCTATGGACTAAGGACGTATGCTCTTCAACATCGACATTGAGCTACATATGCTCTTCAACATCAACTTTGGGATTGTTTACTTGTTCGGTGAGCTAGTCGAAAACATTATAATTGAAAATATGGAATTTATAAGGCGAAACTGCTGAGAATAATCCCTACTAGGGCCGATTATCCCAAAATAATTTAACTTCAAAAATTGTTGGGAATAATCCCTACTTTGACCCTTGTAGCCCGAAACGATCTAATTAAGTTTTTACAACAAGTTTTTTATAAATTAAACCTTACTTAAGCCGTCAATTTTAATTTTGACTATGAAATACATTAATTCTAATGAATATATGCATAGCCAAAGTTTTTATTTCACATTTTGACATATTTTAAAATGTCATGGGATCATTATGGGCTACAAGGGTCCAAGTATGGATTATTCCCAGAAATTTTTGAAGTTGGGATTATTTTGGATAATCGGCCCAAGTAGGGATATTCCCTACAATTTTGCCAATTTATAAATATTGATGTTGTTTGTTTTAAAAAAAAGCATCTGAATTGACTTCTTAAAAAGTCATCTTACTTCATTTCCTATAAATTAATTGTAAGTTTCCTCATATTAAGGGAAGTCACTTATTTAGGAAGAATTAACCATCTTTCGACTAGGTAAACCCGTGCAACTACTCGCTAGGTGGTTTGAATGCGAGTGCTTAATAAAGACGCCATCAATTTTTATAAGGAAAATTATTGTAAAAGCATTTTATAATAGAGCTAAATATAATAGAAAAAGAAACTTGCTTGCCAATTAACTGAAAGGGACAACTGAATGGACGAATTGGTAAAAGTAAGGTTTTATACAAAATGCTCATAACCAAATCTGTTAGGTTCACGGGAAAATTTTTACCTCTACACACTCAAAACAACCCAATATTGTGCTTTTAAGCCACTCGGTTCAATTAAAAATCTAACGCAAATTTATCTATTTAGGTAATGTCTATACACATGCAAATATCCTTTATTTAGCCAAGTTTTAGCATGCAACCCATATTCCCTTTTAAGCACATAAGATCCAATTAATTAGCTAATTACAACTTCTTAATTATGTCAATTTACATGCTATTAGTAAGCTGATATAAGCAATAATCAAAAAAATATATACAATTGCAACATTCTCCCTCAAGAAAAACACATGCAAAAGTTTGATAATTACGTTCAACCTTAATACACAAATCAGTGAATTTTAAGTGGTAAATCGAATGGATAATGCGGAAAGTAAAATATGTTTTGAAGAGGGGGAGAAAGGAATAGAGTAAGTGCTTGATTAGATTTCTACTTTAAGACTTAGATCGGGATTTGCAAAGCTTGAGAAAATAGACTTGCTTGGCTTGATCTTCCTTAGCTCTCGTAGATGTTTGGTGCTTGAATGATGATTTTGTATGTGTTTTGTGTATTTTAGAGCTTTAGGTTGATTTAGGGCATGTTCTCCCCAACTTCAGTAAAGTTCCGTTTTTCGCAGTTCAGCTCTTACCTTACAAACGTTATAAGTATTACACCCGATATCCTTTGTTAGTTATTAGTATATCATTGTTAAGGTCTTTCCATCTAGTTTCATTTACGTACTATATTGATAGGGTTTTGATAAGTGTTTGAGTGTCAAAACAATTAAACAATAAGTTACATTTTTTTCAGTTCAGGGTAGTTTAGTTACTTTTAGTTCAGTTCAATTCAGTTTAGTTCAGTATTTAGAAGATGGGGAGAACGGGCCCTTAAACTAAGTATTACTTAAGAATTTTAGAATTATTGAGAAAGGAGTAGTGATTTCAGCATATAACTTTACGTGAATTGATTCTAAAATAGGAGTTGGATGAGGGGTATTCATAGGTGATAGGTGAAGGTTTTCTGGAAAAAGAGAATAATGCAAAATGAATATTCTGGAAAATATAAGAAAGATTCGAACGTGTGGAAAAGAAGCAGGGTCCAGCACATGGTGAAGGGTTCTGGCGCGTGGCCGGCCCATGTAATTTGTGATGTCTGTGACTATTTTTTGTGATTTGGGGCCTGACGCATGGTGTCGGGTGGAGATCATGCTGGATTTTTATTCTTTTTTCTGTTTATTCTGAAATCTGATTTGTTTCGATATTTGTCATTAAGGAACTTCGGAAATATTCTCTTTTTGTGGGTGAATATATGTGGGAAAAGAGGTTAATCGTCCTCCAAGCAACTAATTAATTCCTTTTCTGAAATTGTTATGGGGAAATTTTGATTGTCTTTTTATGTGGATTGGGCTTATTTTGTGGTTTTGGCTTGCTTTATGGAATGAACTGAATAATTAACTGATAATTAGGTATGTGGGATACAATCAATAAATATGTTTACTATTATGCTATTATTAAAGGCCCAAATGACCAATAATAATTAATCTGAATTATGAACTCGACTTCGGGTCCCGTTTCTCAAGCTTCCAAGGTTCCGTCAGCAATAAGAATATTAAAATAAATGCCAATACATATTAGGTTTACATCATAAGGCGTGGCAATACCCTGCACAAAATACGGTATATACACCTGTTCACTAGAGCTGAACTTTATTGAATTGAACTTAACTTAACTTTGCCTAATTAAACTGGAAAAAAACTAAACTCCTTCTTAATTTTTTTGACCCTGAACCAATTGTCAAAAGCGTATCAAACGTATGTTTATGAAACTATATGATGAAACCTTTCAAATACAACAACAACAACAACAACAACAACCTAGTGTTATGTCATCTCAGATAGGGTACTGGGGATGTTTGATGTACCCATCCTTACCCTAAAGAAGGTTGTTCCCGAGCCAACCGGAAAAAAGGAACCACATCAATAAAATCTGGTTAGAGCAGTAAGATTTTTTTAAAAAACCACCTTAAAACTCTTACAACCATTTATATGAAATAGTGGGGAAAGAAGCAAGTAAATAAAGCGCAAACATCTACAAGCATCAAGACACTATACTACAAACAATGACCCACATAGTAAGACGCTAGCAATGCGAGCTGTCACTTAGCCATATAATCATAGTCAAACACTCTCAATGAGTGATTGGGTCACCAGATCATGTCTAATGCATTCTCTACAGCTTTTCTTTGATTTACCTCTCCTCTTATCCCCCCATACCACAATCTTTTCGCACCTCCGCACTGGTGCATCTGGCTTCTCGTCAAGACATGTTCAAACTAGCGGAGCATGGTTTCCTACAACTTATATACAATCAAAGTTACTCCTAACTTTTACATGACCATAGCCTTCATAACCTTGTCCAACCTGGTAATACTACACATCCAACGCAATATCCTCATCTCCATTACTACTATTTTTTGTTCTTAACTTTTCTTAGTAGGCCAACATTCATCCCCATACACCATCGGCGAACGGATGCCAATTTTATACTTCCCTATAAGTCTAAGCGGGATCTTCTTATCACATAGAATTCCCCGAGGCACCCCTTCATTAAAACCTCACCGCATTGACCCATGTGTAATATCATGATCAATCTCCTCATTACATTTCAGGTAAGACCCAAGGTATTTGAAATGTTCAACTCTAGGGATGCCATGTATGCCAATACTCACTTCCGCCAACTGCGCGCCCTGATTCACTGAACTCACTGAAGCTGCAGCACATGTACTCTTCATTCGTCTGAGCCCCAATCCTTTTGATTCCAAGATTTTCCTCCACAGTTTGGTAAGACCATTCGAATGATATACCAATAATTACGAATGGATGTCGAGATCGAAACTTTTTACGTTCGTAAGTTACGATCTGAACTTATAAAAACTAAATTGAAGTGACCTGGACTAGAATGGACTAGACTAAACTAAACTAAACTTAATAACTTAACTTAACTTGTAAATAACGGGCCTTAATTATCGTATTAATACTATAAGAAATTTCGAAGGGAGAATACTAAACGTGCCACATTGTGATTGGTGCCTCTATTACTATGTCTGAAAAAGTTCACTGGTATTTACTACTCAATTTTTGATATTTGAAATTATTGTAACATCCGTAAATTTCAGAATAGAGCAATTATTTTATCTTTTTTTATTGATCACCCATTTTCTTCCTCATGTAAGTTTCAAATTTTAAAATTCAATGTCATGTGTCATTCCTTCCCCGTCCCCAACCCCCCATTCTTCTTTTTCTCTTTTTATTTAGTTTCTGCCGTCCCAATGATCATCCTTTTTACAAATTCCAATTGCCTTATGTAGACAAAGTGCTTAGTTATCAAGCCAATATTATGCTAGCCTAGAGGGAAGACCCTTCATCATATTTAATAAGTGTTGAGGTCAAACATACTTAGCAAATTACATTCCTTCATATATTCTAAAAATTCATATTCAATAATTTTGTTGATCATTGTCCTTTAATTCATTATCATTCGCATGTTTCTTTTAGTTGAAGTTTTAGCAGATTTGGTCAAACAATAAAAATATGTAAAGAATTTTTCGGTGTTGTTAGGCAAGACCAGTATTGATGCCCAAAGAGTTTCCTACTACTCGTGGGAGTTTTAGGAAAAAGTAGAGATTCTTATTTGGTAATTTCCTATTTGTAATAAGTTTAGGAAATGAAACTTCTTCCTAATGGCTTATAATATCTTATTCTCCAAGCAATTTGAATAGATCTTGATATAGAGATTACCTATAAATTGAGAAGTTATAGGTGTTGTTATATAACGAGAGAGAGAGAGAGAGAGAGAGAGAGGGGAGGAGGAGGAGGAGGTCTCATGTAAACTTGTGAGATCTAAGGAAGCTAGAGAAGGCGTTATTGGACTAGTGAAAGTTTTAGAGGTTTGTAAGTGATCTTGACTGTCTTAAGAAACTTGAGTAATGCTCTACAGATTTAGGAAACACAAGCCAGGTGATAGTGTATTTTGTCACTTGTGTATTGTGTAATATTTATCATATAGTGAATTTGTGGTTTTTTTTCCTGGTGCTTGGGTTTTCACACAACTTTGTGTCTCCATTGTTCTAATATTTGTACTTACTTATCACAGTATTTTCTAAAATGTGTGAATGCAGGAATTATTTTGCCGTGTTCTTTGTTTGAGGGTCACTCCGTCTTTGGAGTTGTCGAGGTATCAGTTGGGGGGAAACAGAGTTATGGAGGCCAATATCATGGAGGATGAGTGAGTGAGTGAAATGTGAGACAGTGGAAGGATGTTGGGAGTTCAAGTTAGGCTCCATATCTGATGGAAATTGAGAGAGAGAAAGGTAAGAGACTTGAGGGTATCAAGGTAACACCATCTTTTAACAAAATAATAGTCACTTGCCACATCAAAACAACTAATGACATCCGTCCTTCGTTAGCAGATTGGGTAATTCATGTAAACAATTAAAAACTAAGGATAGGCTCTGGCGCATGCCGTTAGAGAGGATTTTCTGGAAGGTTTCTATTTACTTTTTGCGTTTATTCCGAAATATTGCTAATCTAATTTAGGCATATGAATAACTCATTTTGTGCTCTAAATATTTAGGAAATCTCCTAAAAGAAGAAGTTGCTTTTTCACCAAGTAATATTTAATTAAGTAAATATTTTAAATGGGAAAAGTTTAATGGATTGGGCTTATTTTGTGGGCTTAATGATGAGTAATAATTAACCGCAAGTGCACGGCGTAGTTGTAGTAAGCAATGCAAATACGGGTCGAATCCCAAGGGAACGGTTGTGAAATCCAAGTCAATCAACTAATTATCTAGCCAATTAGATAGATTGAGGGATGTAGCTAAACTAAACTAACTAACCTAAGTTATATAGGGAAAAACAAATATGATTGAAGCAACCTAGGACAAGGATCCACTACAATGATAATTAGCATTAAACATGATTAATCTTCTTATATTGACACCGTTATACTCTTGAAGGCGAATATACTAATGTTATTGCTAATCTCTCGAAGCGTAACAATGTGCTTGAATTAAACAACTCATACTCTCGTGGTAATTGAATTAACCGAAACTCATTAAGTATAAATATTTATAAAGCCTCATGACAATTAGGACTACTCTCGTGACCTAAAAATCAAGTTTAACCCCTAGGTTCAAATAATGCATTTCACCTCTCGGTCCATCACTCAATTATCTATGTTCGGGAATACTGAATTTCACCTCTCGGTCCATCACTCAAATATCCATAATCATGCAATTATAAGGCCTAATATAATCACAAGCATCAAAGCACATAGGAATTAAATTAAGAGTATAAAAAATAATATAATCCCATTAACTCATAATTACTTTAAAGCAAATCATTGGGTTTCACCCATCCTAAATTAGGGAGACTACTCACACATAAACATGAAAGCCCTAATCATCATATAAATCATTGTAAAGATAAACAAATAAAATAAACAAATAAATAAATAAAGAGAAAAAGAAAGAATAAAACTCTTTGCAATGATGAATAATAATGGAGTCTTGAGTCTTCTCCTTAATCTTTAATCAAAAGTGTCTAGCCCTTATTCTAGAGAGAGCAAATGAAAACTAGAGAAATTACAATAATGAAAAGGTTGTCTGCTAAAGAGAAAGGTTTTTTTTTTTTATTCTTCCTAAATAATAAAGAGGAAAAAGAAGAAAATAAAATAAAAATAAAAGTCTAGCATAAAGTACGTACAACGTGAAAAAAGAAAAAGAAGTCTTTAGAAGACGCACCCAAGCGTCTATTTACGCGGGGTACCCCGTAAAAATCTGTCTTCATATTCAATTATTGTACGTCATAAATCATCAAACAAGGATCCAATAGACGCAACGAAGCGTAAAAAGACGCAATTAGGCGTAATCTTCTTTCCTAGCTTTTACTCCAATTGTGCTCCAAACTTTCTTCAATCAACCATATGCTCTTTCTTCCTCAAAATTGCATCAAATCTACATATAAGAGCACACGATACCTTGCATAATCATTTGGCATAAGAATCAATTCATTTGCACCAAAAAGTACAAAGGAGTCATAATATGAAGCACAAAATAATGGGGAAAACACCATATAAACATGCATAATATGCACTTATAACTTAATTAATAAATAATTAGGCCGATGGGCTAATTATAATTAATTGGGATATGCTATCAATAAATGCCAATAAGTGACTTAATCATCATTAGTATTTTTTGTAACTCCTAGTATAAAGTGATGTACTTACACTAACCATTAAGGCAAGTCTTCTTTGACATAATAAAAGTGTAATAAGATTATCAATCAAAATACAAGTAAGGTCATCCAAATATGCCACGGTTAGTTCTCAAAAAGAAAAAATACGACGGTTAAGCTAGTGTGTATTTTTTTAAATATGAAAAGAATACCCACTTATTAATGGGTGATTAGAGATTCGAACCCAAACTCCTTGAGTTCGAGTGAGAAGTTTGCCATCTCTATTAGCTTGGGCCTTTTTTGGTGAATAGCGTTTAATATTAGCGTTTAATATTTTGTAGTTGTAAGAGTATTTTTTTAATAGTTAAAAATGCTCTTTGTTATATTTGGTAAAGAGCATTTGAGGGCCTAAAATGCTCTTCGTTAACTGTTGTTTACAACAGCATTTTCACTATTTATCAATTTACATTATAAGACTGCTAAGTGTTATTAAAAACAACTCACACATGTTAATTGATAACTGCTAGTCAAATCTACTAACTATTAACTAATATCAGCTAATTGCTCATTCTTTCTCCAAACAAAGCCTTGCTCTCACGTTGAAATAGAGAAACAATTAAAGCATAGCCATATGATGTCTTCGGGTTGCCAAGGTTATGCCCCACAATATTCCTAATTGGCACATGATTGGTTCTTCCATTGTCTACGCTGGCCTACTCTGGTAGGTCCCTATTAATATTTAACCATTTTTAATTTTAGAAAAAAGAAAACATTGTCCATTTTCGAGGAATATGACTCAACAACTGCCGCACAACCATGGCAAAAACAAAAGAAAGCGAAAGACCTCAACTTCTCAAGGCGAATGTTGGATTGTATATGCATACGGAGTATAAGGGATCCAAAATACGTTACATCCTGAGTCAGCACTACAACTAGAGATACTCTGTGTGTAGTAATCCAAGATTTTGTTGAACTACGCGAAGTCTAACACTCAGTTTGGTAACTTGAAATGTGAGTAAATGTGATAAAAAATGATGAAAAGTAATTTTGAAGAAAAGTCTAGAAAAGTAAATACGAGAAATTCGCAAGTTTCCCTTGTTTGTTTAGATAATGAGGAAATGGGAAGAAATGTCAAATTTTACATTTGTTAAATAGTCTTTTTCTTAGATTTCCACAGTTTTTCCATCAATTTTGGGAGGAAAACTATAGAAAACAAAAGAGGCCT
>ONZK01001553.1:428-14312 GCA_900322385.1 Pharnaceum exiguum | reverse complement strand
ACACACACTAGGCAAATGGTTCGTCGTCACAAGGAGTATCGTCTACAATTCATCAAAATACCATAATAAATAAATATTTAAAATAAATTCAGAAACATTAAATAAATAAAATAATAACAGAAATTATTATTATTTTTTATTTAATGCACAAAAATCGAAAACACCAAAAATAAAAACAACACCCAAAACCCTAAAAGGGTTTGGCACATGCGGCACGGCCGCATGCGCCACCCAGCCCACTCGGCCGAGTGTGGCTGGGTCCACCACAGGGCCAGCCTAGCCGTGCGCGGCTGGGCTACTGCCCGTGTGTGTGTCGGGTGGGAAAATTCCCACTCGACACACACACACACGTCGGCCAACGTGGTCGACGTGGTGGTAGCCGGCAAGGGAGAAGGGAGACGGAGAGAGGAGAGAGGAGAGAGGAGGGAGAGGGGGTCGGCAAAGGGAGGAAAAAGAGAGAGAAAGAGAGGGAGAAAAGAAAACCTGAAATTTTTATGTCTGACAACTTTGGGGGCTTTCTCTAGGTTAAGCCAATATATATATGCTACCTAGAAAAATCCAATTTCCCTTTTTAGAAAATAAAACAACTCTCTCTTTCCATAAAATAACCCGAACTCCCACTTTCCATAAACAATTTAACCGTAAGATTATTAAATTAATCTCACCATTTAATAAAATTCATTTAAAGTATTTATAAAATATTTTATAAATACGGGGTTTCACAGACTCACTCAATTGATTCTTAATCTCGGTCACGTGGGAAGAGAATCAAATCATAATATAAATATAATACGATCAACATCAATAATATGTCTCAAATACTCGCTGGCGATAGGTTTGTATCACAACGATGGCCTACCTCATCTGGAGCAAACCACATTCCAGGCATATACCTCTCTAGAGCAGAACACATTCCAGGCAAATGGCAACCAGCTATGAGACGATACCAAAACCAATACGATACCAAAATGAATACAGTTACACTATAGGTGTAAACAAAGAATATTATTACAAAGAATACCAGCTATGAGGCTTAACCAAGTACAACCGAAACCGCAGCCAACATAAAGCCACATCAGCATATATACATAGTCACAAGAGCAAGCACACATACATAAGAGTGAGGTGTTAGTTTACAACAAATCACAACAACAATAAAGCAGCACCAAGCTAAACAACAAGGCACAACTACATAGAGGAGGTGTTGGTTTACCTTTCCTAGCACAAACCATCAAATACCAACCGATTAAACTCCACCGTGCTCAACTCAATTCGCAAGACCCGAACCTCACACGAGTTAACAATAAAATATAATTAATAAACCAATCTAATCACCAAAATAATATTGGGTGACTTATAATTATTACCCCCAAACCGAAACTTAATCAAAAATAAATAGAAAATTCATAAATTACTGTCTTGCTCAGAATGCCGCCAAAATCCTACTGGGCAGCTATGTTGTCTTGCTCAGAATGCCGAAACCCTTGGAAACAAGTGGTCACACGACCTTTTTCGTTTTTGTACAGTAAGTAAAACGGGATGACCCGACTTAACTCTTTACGGGTCTTGTGGTGGTGGGAAGATGATGCTATAGATGATAGTGATGACTAGAGGAGATGGTTAGCTGATGGTGATGGTGGAGAGGAAGGCTGATCAGAGAGGAGGGAGGGAGATAAGAGGTCAGTGTGTGAGTGAAGTGTAGTGAGGAAATAAAATGGGGTTTATCCCCTTTGGCCTTTGAGGTGATGGACCGAGTTACTTCATCTGATTTTTTTTTTAAAAAAATAAAGGAATTAAAAGATAATTACTACTCAACGATCTAATAAAATGCAAACATCCAAATACGATTATGAATATATCACATCCCAAAATCATTTTAATAAATAAATATCAAAATCATTTATAAATACCAAAAATACATATTTAAATATTATTAAATATACGGGATATTACACTATTGCTTTATATTAAGCGAATATTGGGGTAAGGCTTTTTTGGAAACAACCACCTATAAACGTTCTTTTTTTTTTATATAAGAAACTACCTAAACTTTTGAAGTTTTTAACAAATCACATAAAAATCTCTTTGAAGAGGGGTAAGGCCACCTTTTTTAATTTTACACCCAAACTCCCATGTACATTGACCAAAACACCCTTCACATTTTTTGCTTCGCTGTTTCCATTCATTGTTTGGTAGGATTTGGGAATTTGACATTGGAATGTTCAAAGGAAAAAGAAAATCCCAATCCTTTCTTTTCGATCCCTTGTTTCCTCGCAGCCACCGTCTCTCACTCTCTCTCATCTCTTTTTTTTTTCTTCCTCCAATACATACTCTTCAAATCTTAACATTAACACACCACAACAGTCCCTCTCTTTACAAAGTTACAGTAACAATATTACTTAATCTACACAGCCATCCTCCACCCCTCCACCATCATAGCTACACACACGTTTCTTTAGTTGACCATACTGCCACCGCAACCACAGACCATCTCTTATTCGACACCCCCTTTTTTTCCTGGTCAAAATAAATTTCCAGTTAAATCTACTGTTTTTTCCATTTGACCAAATTGAAAACTTAAAACAGTCAAAATATAGATGTATGCTAAATCAGACACTTATATTGGGCTATTGGCCTAACATGAATTCTTTTAGCTTTTCTTTAACTAATTTTGGTTAACCTAAGATTAAGTGTTACCGTTGATATCAATGCTACAAATGATTTTATTTGTGTTGAGGTTGATGGGAGTATTCATTGATGATAAATTGATTAGTATAATGGGACAATTAAGTTTGGATGATGATGGTACTTCACGATTATTATTACAACAAACGAAGATGGCCGTGAAATAGAAGACGAAGATGGTACTGTCGAGCAAAATTTTTGTTTCTTGCTTTGTTTTAGGAGTTTAATGATAGTTAACCTCACTTTAGTAAATATAGGAGACGACAATGAAGATATCTGGATAGTGTTAACTTCTTAGAGTGTACTGTCGAGTGTTGAGTGATGGGTTGTTTAAGGTAACAGGCTACCAGCAGTTAGTAAACCAAAGGAATGAAAAAAATGGCCGTGACATAAGAGGGTATTTTGGTCCGTTCAAGTGGGAGTTTGGGTGTAAAATTAAAAAAAGGTGGCCTTACCCCTCTTCAAAGAGATTTTTAGGTGGTTTGTTAAAAACTTCAAAAGGTCCCCTGCCTATAAAGTTCAAAGAGTTATCTCCATCTTTCAACTTTAGGTGATTATGGACTATAGTAAAATGGCAATGAAAACCTTCCAATACTTCTTATTTTTGGTGAAGTTGTTGGAAGCAATACTTCAATGCAACATTTGGTTAATCTCGGAGACAACCTCTTTGTTTTCTTAAATAGGGGTAAGGTTGCGTACATCCTGACCCGAGTACCCCCATTTAATGGGGATTTACACTCGATTGTTGTTGTTGTTGTTAAAAACTTCAAAAGTTTAGGTGGTTTCTTAAAAAAAAAATATAGGTGGTTGTTTCCAAAAAAACCAACATTATTTATTTAATTGGAAATGAGGTCCAATGTAAAAAAACACTATAGGGTGCACCTTGCAATGTAAAACTCGGGTGTAGCACATACAAATTCGTTATTTGATTTGATTAGAGTTTGGGAAAGGGTTTTTGAAAAAGTAAAAAACAAATTAAAGTGACCCGAAATCTCGAATCGAATCTAGGTGTAAGGATGATAGGGAGACCTCTTCATGGATGGGTTATCCACCAATTAATTTATATAACCTGCCAAATCTTGCCTTAGACCAATAACATGGCCCAAAAAATGCGAATTCGAACTCGCGAGCCGAGCTTTGGTTGGCTCGGCTCAATTCAAGACAAATGTCAAATTGGCTCGAGCTTATTCGAGCTGATCATTGACCGAATTTTAACCAAACCAAACTCGAGTAGCTCATGAGCCAATTCTCGAGTAATTGTCGAGTAGCTCATTATCACCCTTTTTGGATATTAGCCAATAGCCACAGTTATTTTTGAGGTCTGGGCAATTGGAGAATTTTTCCTTTTATTTCAAAGAAAGAAAAGCACACCAATACATTGTCCTTTTTGTTGTCGAAAAGAAAAAAGGTAAACGAAAAATCCTCCCTCGAAATATACACCCATTACCATTTCCCTTCAGTTTTCACAACAAAAACCCTCACAAACAGATCTAACCTCACAACACTCACTCCCTAACTCACTCTCCTCATTTCATTTCCCTTACAACCTTCCCACTCCACTCTCTCACATCCTTACAACAACAAAAAATGAGGACCCAAATGCTAAGATCGATCCACAGCTCTCTTCGAAGGAGCTACTCAACAACAACAAACCCAGAAAGGAGAGTCGTTATCTTGGGTGCTGGTGGTGGTATTGGTCAGCCTTTATCTATGCTCATGAAACTTAACCCTCTTGTCTCTCACCTCTCTCTTTACGATCTCGCTGGTACTCCTGGTGTTGCTGCTGATGTCAGCCACGTCAACACCCGCGCTCAGGTCTCGCTCTCCTCTCATTTCTTTTCTTTTTTTAACCGTTGGAAACTTGTTCAATTGATTGATTTTGCGTCTCGTTTTGTTGTTCCTGCATGGTTTTGTCTGATTTTTGTTGATTTGATGTGGGTTTCTGCTTAATTTTAATGGGTCTTTGTTAGATTTTTCTGGGTATATTTTTTTTTAACCGTTGGGACTTGTTCAATTGATTTTGCGTTTCATTTTGTCGTTCGTGCATGGTTTTGTCTGTTTTTTGCTGATTTGATGTGGGTTTTTGATTTATTTTAATGGGTCTTCGTTGGATTTTTCTGGGTATGTTTTTTTTTGTTTATGATTTAGGCATTTTCGATTGTAGGATTTTCTTTTTATCTCCTCATTTGGTGTTGTTTGTTGTGGATCTGATGTGGGTTTTGGCTTAAATTTGATGATCTGTTGACTGATTTTTTTGGGTTATGTGATATTTGGTTGGATAGTTCTGTTTCATTGGAAATTTTGTTTGAAATTGTTTTCATGTATAGATTTCTGGTTTGAGTTTTTCAGCATTATGTGTTAGCTTTGTAAGATTAACAATATATGAGTTCCTTCATCTATATGTGATTTAACTAGTGTTTGTTAAATGGGATTAGATTAGGCTTCAATTTTGACGTTTCATTTTCGAAGAAAGTATTGTTAAAAAAGGCTTTATCTTTCATGCAATATGTTGGACAATGTTTGTTGTTTTAAAAGCTAGATAGATTGAAGAGTTCTATTGTGGTCAGTGGATATGGTTCTTCTTGGTTGTAACATTATAGATTGTTAGGAATTGTGCTTAAGTGGTGAGAAGAAGAATTGTTGACGAGGTTATCTTTTGCGCAGGTTGTTGGATATGAAGGTGATGCGCAGTTGGGTAAAGCATTGGAAGGCGCAGATATTGTTATCATCCCCGCTGGTGTTCCAAGAAAGCCTGGTATGACCAGAGACGACCTTTTCAATATCAATGCCGGCATTGTGAAGAATCTCTGCACTGCTATCTCCAAGTATTGCCCAAATGTGAGTTGGATGACATTCCCTGGAAGTTTTACTCGATGGTTTACTGTCAATTGGTTCTGTGATTCATGCGTTCTGTTACTAATCTGAACTGTGCTGTTGACAGGCCATAATCAACATGATTAGCAACCCTGTGAACTCCACTGTGCCAATTGCTTCTGAAGTTTTCAAGAAAGCTGGAACTTATGATCCCAAGAGGTTGTTTGGTGTGACTACCCTTGATTGTGTTAGGGCCAAGACTTTCTATGCTGGGAAAGCTGGTGTTTCAGTTGAAGGTATGTCATTGCTGCTTTTGTATAGACGTCAGTATAACTTAATCAGTCATTTTAAGAATTGGAGGACTTGTTTGTATCACTATGCCAGTATGTATGAAGTTTTTCTGATAAGCTTTTTGATGACCGTTGTATTTCAGATGTTGATGTTCCTGTTGTTGGTGGACATGCTGGCATAACCATCCTCCCATTGTTTTCTCAAGTATGTTCATGAAGCCCGGTTTCTCTATTCCAATGATTTACTTATGTTGTGGTTTACATTTAGTTAATATATATGTATGTGCCCTCTTGGTCAGGCTTCCCCAAAAGCCAACTTGTCAGACGATGTCATCGAAGCTCTCACAAAGAGAACCCAAGATGGTGGAACGGAGGTTGTGAATGCAAAGGCTGGAAAGGGTTCTGCAACATTGTCTATGGCGTAAGTTTCTATAAAAACTGTTCCACTCCCTCCAGTCTGCTAGGGTCTCTTTACTTGATTTGATGACTAAAAAGTCTTTAGTGTTTTTAATACATTTTCGGCTTGGCTAGATTGTGGTCTGCTTGTAGCAAATGTGTTGTGTATTTTTCTATTTGGTATATGGGACCTTGATGGATTATGAAATTCGACCTTATACATCTCATAGCAGAATCATTGAACGCCTGATTCTGATCATGGAAAGAAAAGTACAAGTGATTGGAGCCTATGATCTTATTCATGCTTTTTTTTGAAATACTGAAGCTCTTGCCTAATGCCTTGCAGTTATGCTGGAGCACTCTTTGCTGATGCTTGCTTGAAGGGGCTAAATGGTGTTCCAGATGTTGTGGAGTGCTCCTATGTAGAGTCCACTGTCACTGAGTTGCCATTCTTTGCATCCAAGGTAAGCACCTGTTCAGTCAATCTTATAAGTTTATTATTCTTCGTCGCATCTATTTACACTCGGGATGATTTTTGTCGTTCTCTAATTCTATATGGATGAAGATTTACCTTAAGTTAATGTGCTATCTAGAACTCTGCTCAGTGGTATTATTGACTGAAAAGTAAAACCCTATAAGTCGCAGGCCTTCTGAAGTTGAGAATTTCTTTTTTTTATGGGTAGTTGTCCTCTTTTTGTGTTTTTTTTTTCCAGTTTTACATCTGTATATTGATATATTTTGGCTGGCATATCTTTCTCAAGGAAATCATATGAATTACTCCCAAAAAATGTTGGCTTTATACTAGTTATTTCTTTTTTCCTGTTCTATCTCCTGTAATTCTTCCAATATGCCCTTGTGGCCCCTGATATCTATTGGCATTTGTGTTCCTTTTGGGTCCTGTCCTTTGAGATTGGGGTGATCTTTTGTGGTAGGTGTTCCATATTCTCTTCTGCCTTTTGTGACTGCTATTTAATCTTTATTTCCATTGGAGTGTAGTCATCCTCCATATGTCATTTTTGGTAGGTGTGATTATTGACGATTGCCATGGTAGCTTGTGTGTACGGCTGCTAATGCATTGAATCGAGCTTAATGATCATGTGTTTATGCAGCCCCTTTAATAACTGATGCTTTCATTTTTGTGGGACATGGCTACATTTTTAGTGTCTTAACTCTGGTGGTTGGTTGCTGTTGTAGTGTTTCTTAACTGAATGGAATTTTGGCATCTGCAGGTCAGGCTAGGGAGGAGTGGTGTCGAAGAAGTTCTTGGTTTGGGACCTCTTTCCGACTTTGAGAAACAAGGTCTAGAAGCTCTCAAGGGTGAGCTGGCATCATCTATCCAGAAGGGCATTGACTTTGCCAACAAAGCTTAGAGGATAGTGCCTCCACTGCGGTCGATACGGATCGAAGCTTAGGTGTACTGAACAGACGAACTGGGCTGCGGTTTTTATCCAGCCAAATATTTCATGAACTATACAATTTTGTTGTTGCGGTGTTGTATCAGTTTGACTTTATAAGCTATTTGAAAGTTGGATCCCTGCCACTTTCGGTTTGGCTGGAGGCAAATGTTAATAAAGATTGATGTACCCCTCGTAGTTTTGGGTGACATTTGTTCGAGGCATTGACGTGGGATTATTGCTACACTTCTTTGTAGTACCGTATGTCAATTTCAATAAATAGTTTCAGCTTGTTACTGCAGTTTCGAGGGTGTCTGAACGACTGAACCTGCTACTGATCGTCACCATTATGCCATCACACTCGTACGCATAATGCATGGTTATTGATACCGGTTACACGAGGCCATATGCAGAGGCCAAAACGATCTCAATGTCGGATATGGACCTCAAGGACGGTTTTTAAAAGGGCATTTTCCCAAAAGTTGCTAAGTCAAGCAATTTGCAAATAAAGCTCACATCTTCATTTACCATTCTTGTTAGTTGTTAGGGCTCTAAGTCATATCCAAAGATGCCGAACATCATGTATGGTACCACCGGCAAATTATATCATACACCCGGTGTACCTTGCTCCGTACACCCACCTTTGTATGTAGATAATTAAAAGATTGGGCCTTTTATTTTTTATGAAATATTGGGCATAAAACAAGAGCAATAAACAAAGAGGGAGTACGGAGCAAGGTACACCGAGTGTACGATGTAAGTATTCGGTACCACCCTTGGACACTTCAACACGGTGGGAAAATGCGCACCAGTTCGAAAGCTTATATGGACAACTGGACAAGGGCGAAGTGCTTAATTACCACCAACATCAACTGTTGAAGTTCCGTACTTCAATTGTTGTCGGTTTATTCACTAAAGAAACTAGTGGGGAAAGCAGGGCTGATAGATGGGCGTTGAAGTACCAAATGAATTACACCTATCTCATACAACAAAAACTATACAGCACTAAACCTAATTAAAGCCAGGCCTAAATGATCCTACATCCGTACATCAATTACTTATCAACCCACCCTATATACGGCAGTGCTAATCAGGTATCCTCACAACAGGCCATAACAAAATGTCTCACCAGAGAATGTGAGCAGCACCTAAGAAAAAATGTACATTTGCTACACATCATCTAAAATCACCAGTGCAAACATTTATGTTACAAAGCTATCATGGAGCCATCAAACCAGAATGGTTCATGTGACAGGCTGAGGTCGACCATGAGCAGTATCATGGGGAAGGTTCATTCAGCCACAAAATGCTTCGACAATGGCAGGCAAGAGATGAGTCATCATCATAACCAACACCTTCTGCATCTAATTTAACTCGGGCTGCAAAGAGAAAACCTACGTCAATCTCTGTCGGAGATTAGAACCATCTACGCACACAGATGCTAAGTAGGGGATAAAATTTTCATATGCCACCAAGGGCAGTGCAAGAAGCACACAAATTAAAACCACATTACACATGCCGTTTCTTTATTCCTTTTTAAAAAAGATTTTTTTTAATAACAAGTGTCAAATGAGCCTCAAAGGACAAGATGTCCTCCAAGCTCATGTGCTGCATAATTGAAAGCGGATAATCCTTCAAAAAACATTAAAGTTCTTAAGCTGCAAAGTTTTCATGTCTCAATGTAAAATGAATTCCTGTATCCACAATAGTAAAGAGCCTTTTCATGATACCTATCCAAAGATTCAACACAATATCCTGTCCAATGCATACAGTGGCAGGAGACAGTTCAGTCAAACCTAGATATATTAATTATGACAGTATGACTAGATCGGTCGACACCAATTCCTGGATAATCGCTTAAGAATACACACAAAAGGAGTTTCAACGCTGCACAAAAAGGCATTTGCGACTCTAATAAAACAATCAGAATTCACAGGAAACATATCTAAATGAGAGGACAGACAGTTCATAAGGAATATCTAGAATCCAAGGATAAAAAAACGGAAAAAACCGTTTCTGGTGAAATTCAAAGATGAATGGTCATACTTGGATGCAAGTTGAACAGCTGTTACAGATAAAACAAAATGAATATAAATATAAAGGACAAGTGTCATTACCTACCTCAAATGCAAATTAGAACTAAGTTAATGACCTTCATCTGAGTCCGAATCAGAAGAACTATCGCTATCTGAATCTGCACAACAAAACGCCATATAAGATAAAACAATTGTGACAGAACAAGGATTGGCCAGGTTCGGGTCCAATTAGCTAAATGTTGGCAGGTACTTCAGTAACTTACCACTAGAGGAGGATCCAGAGTCACTACTGGAACCGCTTGAGCTACTTGAACCAGTATCGTTATCAGTATGCCTCGATTGTTCAGCACGAGGAGAAGTGGAAATATTTCCTTCATCTGAAAACAAGACGCACAGAAATTTTAAAAAAGGAGAAATCATTCCGTCACAAGTAGCTGGCTGCTAAAATTATGTCAAGCATTTACCTGGTCTGGTTTGAACAGCTGGTTCAACATTCACAGGAGGTGGAATCTGCAAAAATTAGTGGGGAAATAAATATTTTCAATCAGTACATACAAGGCTCACGATAAATTTCCAATGACAATTGAGATCTTCAAAGAGAAAAAGCTCACCGGTTGCTGAATAGCCTGAGTAGGCTGGGGAGCAGTAGCTGCTGCTGCTTTGGCTGCTTCTGCTCTAGCTTCAGCAAGTTCTTGTTTCCTCTTATTCTTACTCTGGCTCTTCTTGAAGTTCATTACAAACCTATCCAGCTCCCACAGCGTCTCAGCGTCAACACTGTCAATATCCACTTCAATCTCATCATCATGCTGTGAAAAGGCGGAATTTCTCTTCTTAATGATCTGGACAATAGCATCAAGCTTCTGTGGAGGCAAGTTCTGGAGATTGTTGCTAAGCTTCTGCTTCTCCTCAAAAGTCATGTCTCTTTTATTCGGATCTTTGGCTTTAGGCTTCCTTGGAACAGGTGTTCTTCCTACTGAATATGCTGGCTTTGACCGTGATTCTGGTGCAATAGGCATTGACATTGATCTCTCCAGATGCCGTGCCTCTTGGAAGGAGGGAGGATGACGAAGAGCTGGCCGTGGAGCCATGGTAACAGGTGTAGGTGGGTAGACAGGGGCGTAAGTCTTCCTAGAAGTTGGAGTGGGTGCCCCTACATTTCGTATCATTGCATATCTCAACTTACTTTCATACTCTGCTTCTATAGCAGGCCACTTTTCTTCAAATTGCCTCAGCAAATCTTTAGCCATGACATGAACATCCTGCCCCTCAGGATTATATGTCATGGCATTGTGAAATGTAAGTCTCACATCCTCAGCAAACTCTCGAGGACTCTTGTACCAGTTATTAGATAGCCTACTCTTCACCGTACCCAAATCCATCGGATGCTTAATGATATCAAAGTAATCATGGAGACCCAGCTTCTGTACATCAACTGGCTGATTGAACACCCAACCATGTTTGTGCTTCATTAGCTTCTGAAGTGCACTGCTACAGTTCCTATGTACTTGCTTGTCAAAGCACATGCCATAATCCGAACCTCGCCCCCCATGTTTTTTACCCCCACTGGATTTGGACTTCTTATTGCTCTCAGCAGGCGGAAGCTTATCTTTACCAAGAATGAACTCAGAATTCCTGTAAAACTGGTTCGCCTTGGGAGTCCTCTTTTCCTTCTCAGGAATTTCACCAATACCACCATAGCTGTGATCCATTACAGACACCGAAAGATGTCTAAACGGCCTGGATTCATTATAACCAGCTGAACCCCTGGAATCAGCATACCCAACTGAACCAATATCGGAATTCGCCACAAAACCACTGCCCAACCCCTTACCAAGTCCCCCATTAACTGGATATTTCTGCAAATTCCCAATGACAGGAGTAGAAGCAACCCCACCAATTCCACCACTAGAATACTCACTAAGCTGAACCTCCTTCGCTTCAAGCCGCCTCGCCATCTTCCTAACCCGATCAAGCTCACCCTCTAACTTCCTCTTTACAGCCCTAACTTCCTCTACTTGACTAGCCACTGCGGTTGAAACATTGATACTCACCCTATCATCAATCCGAGTAACCAGGGGCCTCGACAACCCATTCACCATACTATCTTCATGCCCGTTTGGCACCACAGCTACCTCAGGTGGCTTACGATGATTCGAAGGATCCCCTGAAGAATTCTCCAAACGCAACATAAACCGGTGACGTTGTGAGGAATTGGTGTTCTCCAAAGTCACTCTCGGGTTAGTCTCTTCCACAGGCACTGTCGATACCCCTTCTTCTAAAGGAACCTCCCTGTGGTCATCATGTTCCACAGACACTGTTCTATTTGGTTCTTCCATCGGCTCTTCTCTATCAGGCTCTACCACAGGTGATGCTGTACCAGCTTCATCAACACCCACCCTTGTATCGAGTTCTTTAGAAGGCACTGCAGTATCAGCTTCTTCCATAGCAGCTACTGTGCTGGTTTTTCCCATAGGTGCCACTGCATTGGTTTCATCCATTGGCGCCGCAGTATTTGTTTCTTCCATAGGCGTCACAGTATTCGTTTCTTCCATAGGGGCCAAAGTGTTAGTTTCTTCTGTAGGAGGAACCACAGTATCCATTTCTTCCGTAGGCATCACAGTGTTTGCTCCTTCCATAGGAACCAAAGTGTTAGTTTCTTCCGCAGGCGGCACAACAGTATCCGTTTCTTCCATAGGCGTCACAGTATTCGATTCTTCAACAGGCGCCACTGTCTTGGTTTCTTCCATAGGAACCGCCGTCTCTTCTCCACCAGACACCACTCTATGCTCTTCCTCAACAGGCGGCGTCAAACTCTCTTCTCCCACCGGCTCTGTCATTTCCTCTTCATTCACAATCGGCGTATCTGGATCAGCATAATCAACAACCGGCGTCCCACTTCCTTCCTCCACAGGCTCCGCTGTTCCAGCCTCTTCATCCCTCACATCAGCCTTTTGAACAGGCTCCCTCAAACGAACTTTCTTAATAAACTCCCTCAAAGTAGGCTCATTCTCATCCTCACTCAAACCATCCTTCCCCACAGTAGGCTTCTCTCCAACATCAGTCGAACCGGGCTGTTCAACAGTAGGCTCCTCTCCAACAACAGTCGAACAGCGCTCGTCAACAGTAGCCTCACTATCACTACCCTCTTCCACAACAGGCGCCTTAGGAGGCGATTCAGGCCGATGCGAAACATCCCCTACCTCACTAATCACCTCAATTTCTTTTTCTTTCTCATTTTCCTTACTCACATCAACAACACCGTTCAAAACAACACTCTTTTCGACAACGACACCGTTATCTCTCTTCTCAACTGGCTCCTCATTTCCTCCTGACTGAGATTGAGAACTATTGACAATACTACTACTAGTAACCTTTTTATTATTAGTTAACCTATTAGCTTTAAAGATCTTTCTAGTATAAACCTTACTATTCTCACTCCATTTAACATTAGAAGAAGACTTCTCTCTCTCTCTTGTCTCCTCATCAGCTCCCAAACTCCCCGAAGCCATACATGTACAAAACTTATTATTATTATTATAATAAAAAATTTAAAATTTAAAAAAATAATAAAAGTAGGGTTTTAGATCTGAAGACTAAAACCCAGAAACCAGATCTGAGCCTAAAATTAAAAACCCACCTCTAAAATCAACTAATAAACAATACCCAATTCTCAGATTTTGAAAATAAACCCTATAATATCATAAAGATCGGATCTTTCTTTCCTTTTTTCCTTCTTTCCAAAATAAAAAAAGGAAAAGTCAAACCTTTGTGTGGTTGAGATTTGATTTGGAGATGGGGGAAGAGAGAGAGAGAGAGAGAGAGAGAGATTGGATTAGGGTTTTTGGGTGGATTGGGTTGCGATAAGGGAGGAGAGAGAAAGTGGAGAGAGAGAGAGGGATGGATGAGAGAGAAAGTGAAAGAGGAGAGAGAATGTTGGGTTTGGGCTGAGAGGCTCCACTGGCTAGCTTAGGGTTTTTTTTCTTTTTTTTTTTTGGAAAGGTTTTGTTTTTTGAAATTTTGTTGGTTTTGGGTGTTGGGTTGAGTTTTGTGAAATTGTGAGTGAAGAGATTGAAAAAGGGCCTTGAAGGAAGAACACAAAAGGGGGGAACAAAAATTTGTGAACGAGGGGTTTATTTATGTTGTTTTTATTTTGCGAGAGGCTGGCGGTCCGGACGCGTCTCTATCTCTGGTCTGCCGTATGACGTCACTCAACCACTCAAAATTTACTGTACTGAGTCCCTCCGTTACCATATTTCATCAGCTTAATTT